>OV651813.1:90943072-91095572 GCA_927349885.1 Psylliodes chrysocephalus
ACCGTGTACCTATTAATAATAACAATGTAATTTATGGTACTGTATGACATATTTCATTTGATTTGAATATAAAATATTAAGTGAAGTCAATTTTCTAACATATTATTTATTCTGCAAACTAACTGAAAATATTATCCAATAATTCGCATGCTTGCGAAAGTTTGGATAAACTGGATATCGATCAGGTAGGGTGAAGGCGTAGTTGAACACGCACCATTGAATGAACATTCCATTGAAATTTGTTATAAAGAAGAATTCAATTCACTGTATAGCGCTAAATTTGTAGATAGTAGATATTTTGGTACCCATGTTCGAAAAGTATCGGAAGATGTCCACGCTATCGTAGCAACAATTATTAGTTTAAATGAATTGGGATCTGAAAATAAGATCGCAGCGCCGTCTGTACTTGACATTTAAACTAATAATTGTAGTGGCTTGTTATTGTTTACATTTTTTAGTTTTTAAATAGCCTATAAAAAGTATTTCCTTTATATTGTGCATGTTCGAGGAAAAAATATTGTTTTATAAGAAACATAACTAATCTACCTAATTCAAATCTACAAATTGTATTGCATTTTATAGATGCTCTGTGTCATGTATCTGCTCTTGTTATTAAAATGAACAATCCTTATATGTCACTTGTCTCTATATAGTTGTTAATATGTCAATTGTCAATGTATGTGAAACATTCCATCATATGTTTTTAGTTGGAATAAATTATATGAATCTTATTATTCCTGCATATTACACCTAGATACACGACACACTGTATACCTAATACAAAACAAATATTATTATAAAAGTTTTATTTGATAAAATACGATTGAGTATTTAAAATGTTATAATGGCTCCATATTGTCTACTGGCAATATTTGTTTTTACAATAATTGATTAATTCTATTTACTGCATTTTTATCATTCTTGATATAACTTAGTTTTTTAAATTGGAAACAATGAGCGGTTTTATAATGCAATTAGCGATATATTGTATAACTGAAATTATGTGTGCACATTTATTTTATATAATTTTAACGATGACCATAACATGTAACCTTGTAAACGTTGATTAAACCATGAAACAAATGTTTTTATACAATTGTTTATTATACATAAAGATTAATTGGCCACGATATGCATAGTAAGGTAACTCGCATAAATGTTTTTTTTTTAATTCAATAATCGAGTTTTTAATTTCAAATATTTTTTGTTGTAAATATTTTATTGTAAGGGTGTCAAATCTTATTTGATGTAGTTGACAACGTCGCCAAGAGGTGCTTCTCTTATGTCGGCCGATTCTCACCGAACACAAATCTTCTAATAGCGTCGGGCTATCGTAGAGAATATGCTCGATGGTCTCATCTTCTTGTTTACACACCCTGCAGAGTGTGGATTCTGACAACCCCATCTGTATCTGTAACGTGTGGAGAATGGGTTAACCTACTGCAATTAGGCCTCACGAGGCCCGTTGTGCATCCTCCTAAGTAGATAGGTAGGTACCTCCTAGCTAGTGAGCCAGCCTACAGATTTAATGTAGTTGACAACGTCGCCAAAGTGCGGATTATGACAATCCAATAATATGGAGATACTTCCGTACTTGGCAATGTCGTCAGAATGCCTGTGATCAAGTGCAGATTCTGTCTAGTCATAGTCAAGTATTTGTTCGATGTAGTGTTGTCAGGATAACTTAAAAGCTCCCTGGCAAGTCTGCAGCTTCTAGTTTCATCCCATCTTTCCTCGAATTTCACAAGGAATGTTTTTTAATTAGGTTTGTCACTATCGATGTTGTCAATCCAATAGAATGGCCAGGTCCAAAAAATATTTGGTTAGCTGCCTTCTTGGCAAGTGAATTACTAAGACAATTACCTTTCGACGTGACGTGACTTTTGATCCGTCTTAAGTGACCACATTGTTGATGAATACTTGGGTCAAGCTTCGTGGCATTCTTGTACTAACTCTAAATAAATTTGTGGTTTGTCTAGGGTGAGTAGTGCTTATCTGCTATCTGTAAAGATGAGTATGTTTTTTCCAGTGATATTATTTCTGGTGATTTATTTTGTTGTTATGAGAATACCCGTGAGCTACACAGGCACTACTGTTCACAGCCCATTTTATGTTTAGGTTTAATGATCTTGAGTATATTCCACATCCTGAGCCTTGTGAAAAGGACCATTTCTGTCTTCTTGGGATTGATAGGCAGTGAATGGCCCTTCCACCACTCTTCTATAATTTTGAGAGCTACTTGCAATCTTTCGCAGAGTATGTTCTCAAAATTCCCTGTTTACAGAATGACTAGGTCATCTGCGTACGCTATTGTGTAATGATTGTAATTATTCATGAAGGTGCCTTTGACCATTTTCTACAGTAGAGGTGATATTATCCCTCCCTGTGGACATCCATTTGCAACCAAGCCTCTTATATTCACATCTTCTACATTTATATTTACTGCTCCCTTTGAGATCATGTTGTGTATCCAATCCACCCTAGGATTGCCACCTGTCCTTTTTTCAAGCAAAATGTCCTTTTTAAAGCTTAAAATAACCTTTTTTACGGCATGTCCTGTTTTACTCTTTGATATCTTTGAAAGGGAGCTGGTTTGTACAGAAATATACAAGTATTAAACAAATATACAAGTTGAGAAGCTTTTTTTTACAAGCTTGGTAGAAGGACGAGGACTTTTTTGTTACACACTTGTCGACTTTTTTTTTTAGTAGTTCAGTAGAAGGATGAGAACCTTTTGTATACCGAATTCCCTGTCAGCATCATAGTCCTTTATTCACTTTTCAAAAAGGTGGCAACCCTAATCTACCCACTAACCATCTGTGTATCATTCCTGTTTTTTGGTATTGTCTTGGGAAATATCGTCTTATCAAAAGCACCTTCTGTCTATGAAAACACTCAAGGCAGACAATTTATTGTCCAGTGATCTCTCCATCCAGCGAGTAACTAGGTGAAAGCTGAATCAGTAGATCTGCTTGGGGTGTATGCATGTTAATTTGAGTGTAGTGGTGTTGTAATCACCACATCCCTTATGTACCTTTCGCATAGCCTTTCCAATATCTTCATGAAAAACGATGTCAGGCTAATTGGTTGGTATTGTTACGCAGCACCCTGCAGCGTGCTGCGGTCGTCATAAGTAAGGGTACGAGTAAATGAAGAAGACAGAATAGTCCAGAAATGTCTCGAAATGTCATTTCTTGTCAAAGAAAAATCCGGATTGTTCGAGAAGGTTCTAGAAGGTTGAGGCAAGCTATATAAGTCGACGACCTGACGTCATAGTTTTAGTTTCATGATAGAAGTTATACGTGAATGTTTTCAGTTGGATAGTTATTATTAAAGTTGAATTATAGTTATTGTAAAAGTTGAATTAAAATAAATTGTGATACCAAAAACCTGCGTAACATTGGTGACAGCGATGGGATATAAAGTAAAAGTTCATGGTAAATACTAGATCCACTAAGTAAGAAGCAAGCATGGATACTTCAGGCCCACCAGCATGGTTTTAGAATATGGAAGCGGAAAAGGAAAGGCGTAGGAAGGAAGAAGAAGAGGAAAAGGAAAGGTGCAGGAAGAAGGAAAAGGAAAGGGGTAGGAAGGAAGAGAAGGAAAAAGAAAGACGTAGAAAATTTGAGGTATAAATTATGAATGGTTTGCTGCAAATTTAAGTAAACTTTAAACAAGAGGCAGGTCAGCTAAACAACCGAGTAGACCTCTTAACACAACAACAAGAATTTAAAATCCAATTTAGAGCTGAAATGGCCAAGTTAGAGAGAAGAATTCGTAGCCAAGCTTCCGTAAGCTAAAAACACTGCTTCATCCTCATCTGTGACCACCCAAGCCGTATTTAAACCCCAGTCTCACAAAATTATAGTAGCAAGACCCTGAAACCACCCACGTTTGACGGTCAGACAACATGGGAAACAAATCGACTCCAATTTGAAGCTGCAGCTAGAGTCAATGACTGGGCCGAGAAAGAGATGGCGGTTTCATTGATAGTGTCACTGCGAGGTCAGGCAGCAACGGTTTTACAGTTACTTCCCCAAGAAGAACCCAGTTATTCATTCCGTGTCCAAGCTTTGGAGACAAGATATTCCAAAGCCAGCTAAAATTCGTAGTCAGAAACACAATGAGAGTATACAAGAATTTGAAGCCGATATTAAAAGATTGCTGCATCTGGCCTATCCACAGGCACCTAAAGATTTCTTAGAACAAATCGGCATGCAAGCATTCATTGATGGACTACAGGACGTCGAAATGCAGCAGGCTCTTTGGCTACAACTTCACAAGACGTTGAGTGAGACACTTATTGCAGCCCAGGAATACGAAGCAGCAAAAAGTATATCTAGATCGTTTCGCGCAAAATTAAGAGAAATTCGATTTCAAGAAAGTGAAGAGGCCACTACTAATACTATCCCTCAACCTTCTCTTTCACAGATCTTAAATATCCTGCAAAGTATGCAACGAAATATCCAAAATGAAAGCAGAAGATACTTTAATTGTGGAAGAATTGGACACCTCCAAAGAAGTTGTCGAAGCAGGGTTCGTTCTACAAATCGAAAATCGGGGAATGATACTAGAAATCCATCTAGATCAACCTACCGAAGCACGTCACGAAGTCCATCAAGAAATAATTACAGCAGATATGCCACCCGGAGAAGCCGGTCACCCACACCTAGCCGGCCTTCTAACAGTGGTCATGGAAACGAATAAAGGTCGACACTACGGGGCAGGCGTCGGCTGTAACAGTGTAACAGAAGGCCCCAAAATTCGCACTTACATCTCAAATAAAAACGAACAAAATCTAATGGTCAAGGGGTATATCGATAAACAAGAAGGCACCTTTGTCCTTGATACTGACGCAACTAAGTCTTTCATTCGAACAGGCATCCTGCATTGAAAACCACAACCAACTCGAAGAAGCTTAATTCTAGAAACAGCCACAGGGCACACTACTCCTGTTCTAGGCGAGATATCAGCAACCGTACAGATTGGTAATACCCTGAGAGAACACTTATTTCTGGTGGCCGATATTAAGGATTAGTGTTTCCTTGGTATGGACATTATGCAAAATGGGTTTATCATCGACCTTCAAAACAAGATCTTGGTAATAGGAAACTAGGAAATTGTCTTAAATTCGGAAGAATAGACAACCGATAAAGGTCCTAGTTGAAGAGACATAGAAGTACCCTAAAATTCTGAAGCTGTCGTCTCGGCAAGACTTAGCGAGAAATCACACGGTTTACGTGTAACTTTGTGAAACAGCTAGTTAAAAAGTATAACCACCTGACAGCTGAGATACTTAGAAAAGTCAAAGAATTTATTAATACCAACTGTGACATTTTCGAGAAATGTTACGCAGGTTTTTGGTATCACAATTTATTTTAATTCAACTTTTACAATACCTATAATTCAACTTTAACAATAACTATACAACTAATAAAATTCACGTATAATGTCTATCATAAAACTTATATAGCTTGACACAACCTTCTAGAACCTTCTCGAACAATCCGGATTTTTCTTTAACAAGGAATGACATTTCGAGACATTTCTAGACTATTCTATCTTCGTCATTTACTCGTACCCTTACTTATGACGACCGCAGCACGCTGCAGGGTGCTGCGTAACATGGCTCCCTCCTCTCTAGTTTTTGGGACAGTGTAATCTATCCTTACAGGTTTAAATATAACGACTACCTTTACATCTCTTCATTTTTGGGGGATATACCTCAGAGCCAACGGGGATCTGAATATACCTACCAAGTGCGGTGTGAGTTTTTCCAGACCTCACTGAAGTAGCTAGGAAGATACCGTCCCGTCCTGGCAATTTAAATTTTGTCATCATCTACAATGTGTTTGGCACTTTGCCAATTGTAGACAGATGGGTTGTATTCTTCTCCTGATCAGTCGGCCACATATGTGATGACCATAGGCGCCGGAACTCAAAAATTGCTTTGGGTGCCCGGCTTCTATACGGGAAATGGGGGCAATCCCCCCTCCACCCTCCACACCTCACTTAAAGGCACCACCGGTTTTTTAAAAGCACTTTAAAAGCTATTTTAAAGCGTTAATTTTATGAAAATATTCTTGAAAAAAAAAAAGGTATTGTCAGTCCAATTGCTGGAGTTTTGAGGATTGAAGCGGCAGACGAAGTATCAATAATCGGTAGGCTAGAGGCTTGAAGGCTCCCACATAAATTGGAATATCTGGCATCTGGCAACCCTATATGTTCGGTGCAGCCACCACTGGTATTCAATGGTGCTGCAGTGCTAAAGTATCAATGAAATAAGTAGAAATGTATGTATACAGGGTGCCATTTGAAAACAAAACAGCAAATTTTGTCGCACCCCAGTTCCTTTACGAAAAAACGCTTGGACCCGTCAATTTTGGAGTTAGGGGGAAACATTTTTTTTACTAGTTTCATTCCATGAACGGAAACCCTCTAGCGGGGGTGAAACTTGTTCCTAAAATCTTAAATGGAAAGGGGGGTCAAATGATAGTTTATTTTGAAGATATTTTTACATAGATTTTGACCCCTGAGTTTAAAATCGCTACTGTCTTCCTAGCCATGATCTTTTAACGATTTTTATTTTCTTGTAGAAGCTTACCAGTTATTCGAGTTAATGCTGGAAATGCTGACCCTGGGCCTTCATGCAATAATAGAGATTTTGTTCAAAACGCCCTCGGACATTTTAAAGCATCTGTGGGGTGATTTGATGACATTCATCAATTATATCTTTTGGGGGAGAGAAGAGGGAAAGGGATGGGAGGGAGAGGGGAGATGGGTGAAGAAGGGGGGAGAGGGGGGTGGGGCAGGAGAGTTGAGGATAATCTTACGAAATCTTACTAGGCAGGAGGGGGGTCAAAAAAATTCTCAAAATTACCTTACATAAATAATGGACGCCCCCTTTGTCACAGATTTTTCAGTGATGTTGGCTGGGTGGCATACATTTTAGTTTTTAAGTAGCCTCATTAAAAATCCAACAAGTTTAGATCCGAAGACCGTGGGGGCCACTCACTCAATACTTTCTCTTCTTCCGATTCATTGACCTGAAAACGTTTGATCCACATACTGACGAATAGTCACTGCAAAATGGGGTGGCACACCATCTTGATGGAATATTAAGTTGTTTGCTATGTACTGATCGTCATTCTCAATCAACTCTAGTAATGCTAGATAAATGGCGTTTTCTAATAATTCCAAATACATATCTGCGGTTAAAGTTCCAGGTAAAAAAAGGGGCCAGTTATACGGTTACCAAAAATGCCAACCAAAACATTCAGTTTTTCCGGATGTTGCGTTGTGACGATTTATCGTACCATTTAGGAAAAAAGTACATTCGTCTGAAAAACACACATTGAAAAAAAACTGCTGATCACTTATTGCCTGTTCAGTCATAATTTCACAAAATTGTAATCAGTTATCAAAATCGTCTTCGTTAAGTTCTTATACCAGATGAATTTTGTAGGAATGTTTTTTCAATATCTTCTGAATGCTACTTTTCTTAATACCAGATGTTATCGCAAACTACATTGTACTCAATGTGGGTTCTTGAACAACATGCCCTAAAATCGCCACCTCTGTAGCTCCATTTACTATAGCATTTTCCATTTTACGTCATTTGGTAGCTACTGAGCCCGTTTTCCAAAAATTTTGGAGTAACTCCAAAACATACTTTCGATGGACTTGTCGATTTTAATGTTGACTGTTAAACAGTTGAACAGTTCTATTACCACATTCATTGTTCTCAAAAAAAGTAAAATTATTTGCACCCTCTTAGCTGACTCTACAACGAAATAAACTAAATCTTACTACTTTACATTGACCAAAGAATGTCATCTGATAACAATAATTGAAAGCCACAGGAATTAAACTAGACTTGTTACAAAGAATTCCTTCTTTTTTAATAACAATGTAAAAATGATGTTAAACCGGTTTTGTACTTTTGGTGAGCCATTGTATGGGCTATATAGATAGTAGCAATGTAAAACTTGGGGGTTATAATCTATGTAAAAATACCTTTAAAATAAGTTATCATTCGACCTCTCTTTCCAGTTAAAATTTTATGGGTGAGTCTCACCCCCGATTAAGGATTTTCGATCAGGGGGCGAAACTGGCAAAAAAAAATGTTTCCCTCTAAAATCAATAACTGACAGGTCCGCGCGTTTTTAGTAAAAGACCTGGTTTCTCGCCAGTACGACTAGAAAACTGTTTATGACTCTAAATTAACGTTCTTTTCTAACAGTACTTGATCTGAAGCAACTTCAAATGTTCTCCCTTCTCCCCTCAAGCATTTGCTCAATATAATATAAAAGAACTCTTGTTTTGATATTTGTAGAAAGTTATTAGTCGTTTTTTTATGTCATATGGTTTTATACACCAATAATAATAAACTCGTAAGTACAGGTTCAATGTCTATAACAAGTGACGGCGACTTTTTTATCACAAAAAATACAGCTCAGAACGATATTTTATCGAGGTATCCTGTCGGTATACCAACTTGGGTCACAACAGCTTCTTCATTTTACTTATTGGCATTTTTTGTCGACGTTGTGCTGTGGGTGCTCCGCACCCAGTTTCAAACTGCTCTGGGTGCTTGCGCACCCGGAGCCCCGAGGATTCGGCGCCTATGGTGATGACCGAGTCAGGGAAGTGTGTTGATAGCAGAAGTTTGATGCTATCTTCGTGGTTTGCAGTTTTCATGCTATTCTCTTTGATAAGCGCACTAATACTGCGGTGCGGATCTTTCAAGAAAGCTTTTTGGAGCCTCGATGCCTGCGAGAAATCTTAGATTTCTTTACAGTAGGATCTTCATGCATCTTTTTGTTTTTGTCTAAAGATTTTTTGTATTTTCTGAGGTGAGATTTGTAAGTATCCTAGTTGTTTTGTGGTTCTTGCTCTATTAAAAGACTTCCTAGCGATCTTCCTGAGGTGATCCAACTCGTGACATCAACATCCGGTAGTCGTCCAATCGTATTGGACCAACTTCAGGGGGCAGGATTTCTTACAGGCATTGTTTATTGTGCTTTGGATAGTGTTCGAGTACTTTTCCAATACATTGTTATTGTTTGGTGTTTCGGCCTCCACCGCACTCAAAGCCTCTTGGAGAAGGTCTTCCTAGGGTCTCTAGATAACGTGGATGTCGGCAACATCAAGTTTATTTTGAATGTTAACCAGTGGTGGTCTGACATCGAAATGTCATCAGACACTTGCCAGTCCCATGCTATGGATATGCTTCCATACTTGGCAATAACTAGTCAGAATGCCTATGAGCAGGCGCAAATTCTGTCTAGTCATAGTTCAAATATTTGTTTGATGTAGTGTTGTCAGTATAAATTGAAAGCTCCTTGGCAACTCTGCAGGCTCTTGTTTCGCCCCCATCTTTCCTCGAATTTCACAGGGGAATGTTCTTTAATTAGATTTGTCACTATCGATGTTTCAGTCCATTAGAAGGGCCAGGTCCAGTATTCTGGGCTAGTGAATCAGCAATATGGTTACCTTTTGATGGTTCTTTCTACATATTTTATTTATTGTAAATGAGTTTCGTTAGTGGTGAATAAGGTATAAAAAACAATGCGCTGGATGGTTTTATTTTGTAAAACTAGTGGGTCAACTCCCATTTTCGGTAAGTAATGTCGTGATGTTGCATCTAGCCGTATATAACCATGTCGAATACATCATCCATAGTATCAAATTAAGTTATTTTAGGGTCAACTTCCTACTACACGCTCACTAATAAAAAATAACATGACCCTGGTGCTACAAAAACTGCACACGCCATCAGATAAAAAGCATAAAACAATCAGCTTGCATACATATACGGAAAAAGATAATTTATTCTGAAAGCAACCTGTAACCGCATATGTTGAAATCACATCGAGAGTTAACGGTAACTGGAATACTTAGGTACGTACTTGCATTATTTCTTTCGCATATAGGGTGTCTTCTTCATTTATTCTCGTAATTTGTTGTTTAAATTCAGATGCTGTCGATGATAATATTGATAACAGTTTATTTTTTATTGTAATATTTAGCATGGTAGAAAATTTGCTTTTTTTAATCAAGAAACAATCATGTATAAATTCTGCATAAGTTTTGCTTACTTAGGTTGGAAGATTGGAAAATTTCCATTATTATTTTCGTTTTTTTTTTTTCATTTATAAAATAAAAGAATTAATTTAATTGGAAAATTTTAACACAAGGGAGATAGCACTTATGATCATAACTTTTTTTACTTTAGATTACCTGAAAATGAAGTTAATGTAAAAATTCGAAACCGATGATAATATAGATTGTTAGATTTAAAGTAGTCAAATTTAATTTTTATGTCTTCTTTCCTAGCAAATATAAATCAGTGGCAATTATACGGGGGGGCATTGCCCAACCTCGGCCTATGAAAAAATACAACATAGAAAATACGGTAACGGATATAAGTTTAACAATACCATTACAATAATTTCAGAAATTATTTAATTTTTGATCTTCTCGTCTTTCTGCCTCTGCACCATCTTCTAAACTCGTCGGACCAATCTGCTTTCTACTACACCTACACCTATACTTCTGCATCATCTGCTTTTTCCCAAAATAATCCTTTCCTATTTTTATGTACAGCTGGTTTCTAGCACACCTTTTCTAATAAGGGACACAACTAAGGCAAGTAGACCCTAAAGAACGGCCGCCTACTGGCTAAACACTTCGGTTAAAGTGGGCCTTAACCACTTTTAAACGGCTTAAGTCACCAGGTGTGGATGGAATATTTCCTGTCCTGCTTTAGCGGGCACAGGATAAATTACTGTCACACTTAATCCGGATATCCCGGAGCAGTCTGGAACTGGGATATATACCAGAATCATTGAGAAGGGCCAGAGTCACCATTATTCCAAAGGTAGGGAAAAAGGATACATCCAGATGGATGGATCAACTGCTATCTATGAGAACTGCAGAAACTCAGATAGGGCAGAACACCATCTCCATTTGCCATCTGCACAACCAGAAGATTCCCACAAGGAGTAGTTCTAACCCCACTAATGTGGAGCCTAACTGTGGACGAACTACTATGGAGATTAACTGATCTCGGCCTACCCTGTAAGGTTATGCCGACGGCATAGTCATATTTGCTAGAGGCAAGTTTGGAAATATCCTGTGTGATATAGTCCAAAGAGGACTAGAACACACCAAAAGATGGTACCGAGAAGTGGAACTTAGCATAAACCCCTCTAAAATAATACTAGTAGCCCTAATGGTATGCAGAAGCATTGCGAGTAAAAGATGGGGATGTAACCCAAACACACTGCAATGGATGTCTACAGCAGTGGTGTGACAAATTATTACTTATGTAGCCTGGAGTAACAGAACTATTTTAGCTACTACGAGAGCTAATATCTCAAAAGTACAAAGACTAGTCTGTGGTTAAATCACCGGTGCAATGAGAATCTAACCTACGGCCTCAGTGGAGGTGATCTTAAATCTCATTCCTCTACATTTAATGATAGAGACCGTGGTAAAAAGGACACGATATAGAATGATCAGGAACGGAGTAATCAAAAGAAAGTCTATTAGCTTCAGGACCGAAGATACTTGGAATATGCCCCAGGATGAAATGAGAAAAGAAGTACAGTTTTCTGAAAAGCTTCAAAACTACAGAGCTGGGCTGCAAAAAAGAATGGAACCAAGAATCCATTGTGCTTGCAACCGGAGGACATGCTATTCAGTGGTATACGTAAGGTTCCAAAACCATAGAAGGAACTGGAATAAGAGTATATGGGCCTAGAACCAGGCACTTTGAAAGTTTGGGAAAATACCCAAGTATCTTCCATGCAGAAATTCATAGCATTGAGAAGTATATCCAGTTTAACATCGAGAAGAACTATCATTAACAAGAACTGATCATCCTATCCGATAGCTAAGCAGCCATCAAAGCACTGAGCTCTTACGTAATCAGCTCAAAAATGATCCGGAAAATACAGTTACTCCCACTTGGGTCCCGAGACATAAGATTAAAAAGTAATGGGTAACGAGGTTGCAGATAGTCTCGTATGGGAAGGAGCTCAAACACGCTTTATGGGGCCTGAGCCTAGGGTTGCCACCTTTTTGAAAAGTAAAAAAAGGACTACGATGCTGACAGCAAAATCAACTATATTCCTTTATTGCCTTAGCGACAGAAGGGATAAAAAAGATCTTTTAAGTCGCATAACATTGGTGATACTTCATTAAAGCCAGGTAGGCTCTAGTCGGGTAAACCCAGATATCTGGAGTCTAATTCTTTCCAAGGCGAAGCAGGTATATAGCATATGCTCTGCAGTTTCGTCTTCCACGTATAATCTGTATCCTATATCCTTCTCATGTGATTATCTAGACGACAGTATCTATTCCCGGATCTCAGCAGATGCGTTCATAGAAGTGTTGGTTATAAACATCCTGTGGCCCAGGGCATCTCTCCAGTACATAAACGTTTACTCTATGTCGAGTTTAAGTAATTCCTTTAGCAGTACTTTCTTTAATACCAAGGAATGGTTCTGGTCCTATAAACTCAGATTTGGTTCATCTTTTAACGAGTGCGCCGGCTTGTCTTTGTGTAAATGAGGTCAAGAGAGGGAAAACCAGTGTTTAGCAGGTTAAGCGCCATGGAGAAGCCGATAGTGACATACGAGCCACGTGAGTCCGACGTCGACTCACATGCTAGTTCGTCAAAAAATGTTGAGTAGCTCCATGTTGGCTTCTCGAACCCATTTAAAATACACAGGAGCGTTTTGGGCTCTACCAGGTAGTCTAGAACTCTGTGGCCTGTGTGTCTGAGAAGACAATGCGGACTCACCATAATATTCACGACTAGTAGGTTTGAAAGAAACAATGATTGGCCCATGGGGATGTTAAATTGCTAAGATGCTGCTCGATATGGACGTCGGAAAAATATTCTATTCCCAAGTTAATGACTTTATTTTAGAATATAGAAAATTGAAATTATCTGACGTGCAAGAGATGGTTTTAATATCAATAGAATCACTTTATTTTAACGAACTAACTTGATATGCACTGTACAAGCTGTCTGATAGATGTGTGGGGCAGTTGCTTTCGAATCTGATGCTACATTTCGGGATGATAGTCAAAACTTTTGTGCATTGTTACCTATACATCTGATAGGAAAGCCAGTCGAAACAATGGGTCCATCGTGGAGAAGCGAAGGGTGAACCTACTTGATAGTTTAAATATTGCTATACATAGTGTCTGATTGGGACCTCCAGAGCCTACCTCTGAACCAGGGCCTAACGGGCTTTGGATCGGTTAACCGACGGTCCAATCTGACACTGCCTATAGAGGCAAAATAGGTTGTCACTCAAAAATTGGAAGCACTGAGGTTTGATTTAATTATTCGCCTTATTCTTCTGGAACTGGCATCTTGTGACTATTACTTCTTTCCTAATCTCCAATATTTAACTGGACAACGGTTGTCTACAGGTGAAGAAGTAATTATTATTGTAAATACAAATTTTGAATAAAATTACTTCAAAAGGTACTACCAAATCGTTGGATCAAATGCATTGAGTTAAAATGAGATTATGTAGCAAAATAAAGATCGAAAGTCACTTTTCGCATATAGTAATGCATACATTGCTACAGCAATGTTTTCTAAATATCTTTCAAATCGGGATGACTATTTCCAGGGGATGGGTATACCTTAAAATGAGACAGGGTTTCCAATAGTTTAGGCTCTCGTCGGGTTTATTACCGCGTGCTGTTTTTACTTAAATTTGCCATAAAATTGACTGCTGTGCCCTGCTTTATTGGGTAAAATAAATTTTCAAGTGCCAAGAATTTCTCCAAAAACGGTGTTACTTTTTACTGCCGCACTCCCAATACGAATGTTCTCAAATAGTATCCGTTGTTTCACATATCCTCTCTATTCAATTATGTAAAGTATTCGTTCGATATTCTGCACAGTGACAGTGCTGATATCAAATCATTTGTTTTATTCAAGCCTTCTTTGTTAACGTATCTCTTATGTAGGTATTTACTACTTTCCTACTTTGCAATTAGTTTTTAACCTGTAAAGCATGGTTCTCTTTCATTTTGTTTTACTTTTAGTCCAATTAAATGGTGACGCATAGCATAAATGACCTTGAAAAAATAGGGATACGTGTTGGGTGTATCTTTCCCACACACTTGTGTGAAAGTGATGCCAAAGTAAATTTAATCAAAATATATATTTTTGTATTCCGCAATAAGAGAGAAAAGTGGCCAGAAATCAGCATTTATCTCTAAAATTCAGCGATACAAATTTTTGATTCAATTATCTTTAAAACATGTCGCATTTAATTGTATAATAAATTAATTATAATATTATTACAGAATTTTTTTTTTATTAAACAGTTTTCGAGTTATTTAGGGTTTTATTATGTAACATTTTTGACTAACCTTCGCAACTTTAATATTGTTATTTCTTGCTTGTTATAAGTCGTATTAAACTTGTTCCTTCTTTATAAGAAATAAGAAATATTATTGGCTTCGTTCGCGGTAACAGATTCCGAACGCTTAGGTAAAAATTACACTGCATAACTGGATTTGTATTGTTTAAATGTTTATGTAGGCGTGTTTGCTCTACCCTGTGATTGGCACCACGTTATACAATATGTCAATTTCTATAATTCCAATTCTAAAAACGAGTTAAGTGCTAAAAAATCTGTTTACATTTCGCGCAACCCTATTATGAACATAAATAGTAATACATACTCTTTTCAAAAGGGCATACTTTTTTACGTTTTGGTGCTGCTTTTTACGAATTTTAGGTTGGTACCTACATCAAACGATACTCTAGCTTCCATATTTTCTTCAATCCACCGCTCATTCTTTTTCAAACTAACATTCGACCATCGGTTCTATACAGTGCAAAGCGACATTCATCAATAAACATGCTATTCCCCAGTTCAAATATGTTTGAGCCCATATCCTTCGAGAAACTCGGTGGACAGGCTGAAGAGAAGGACATGCATCACGTTGTGACAGGCTCCTGGTTCACCTACAGTGAATCAGCGAGTCTGTGGCTCTATTAATGTAATTCCCGAATAGGGGTTGCTCAGGCGCCAGTTTTGATATCGCAGTTTGCTCTGCGACCCTGTGGTACACCAGAGTGTACTTAAGGTGAACTCAGTGGAGGTAAAAATAATTCCAGGCGGTCACTGCTAGGTTGTCACTATGTTAGAATAAATAATAAAAAAACACTTATTTTCTTTATACCTCGTACCCTACGGTACCCTGAAAGAGAACGGTCAAGAATTAGCAATAATCGAAACACAGGAACAGGTAATAAAATATATATTTACAAAAAAAAATAAATACAACTGTAATTATATATGTACGGCTTCCTCCATTCGGAAAATCTATTCTTTAAAAATAAATTATTAAAACTGAAGAGTATTTAAATATTGACGGATCCCTATATCCGGAAAATTGAATGAAAATGAATTATTAAAGTTGAAAATTATTTAAATATTGACGGATCCCTATATCCGGAAAATTTAATAAATAAATTATTAAAGTTGAAAATTATTTAAATATTGACGGATCCCTATGTGCGAGAAATTTAATAAAAATAAATTAAAATTATTGAAAATTATTTAAACATTTAAATATTTACGGTTTATTAGCTCAGGAGGCTAATCGGACCGGGAATCGTGAAATGCCCAGTATACGGAAAATGTATGAAAATAAATTATTATTATTATTGAAAACAATTTAAATATGACGGTAATCAAATGCAAACAAATAAAAAGTGAACTCAAAATTGTCGGAGACCCCTGGTATCTCAATAACCAATCGATGGAAACGCAAAATCCTCGCCTATTGATAAATAAGGTTTATTTAAACGGTGTTTTGAATCGGCGATCACGACGATCGTAGAAAATAATATTTATGAATTTTGCCCAGTATCTATCGAGAGCGTGTGTGTGAATTTTATTTTACAGAAGTTGTCGGCTTTGTTCAATAATTAGTTGTGGACGGAGAACGGAATGATTCAAATACAATTAAATGAATAAATAAAAGAAAATAAATTTTACACGAAGTGAGGCGCGGAAATTAGTTTAAACGTTGTTTTTTTCTTTTTGGAAAGTTAGATACGTCGTCAGAAGAGAGCACTCTAGGCCGAGGATAGATCGAACTTCCGAAAAAAATAAAACAATAAATAATAAAAAAAAATGAAACAGGTCGAACCTCTCACTTCGATGTTAACTGGGCGGTTTTTAAAGGAAATTGGATGTAGTCATTGACTGAGAGAGCACTCGGAGTCTAGTCTATATCCAACCTCAAATAAAAAATTGCCAACGGTTTCCCACTAAGGGATGAAATAAAAAAAATGCTGGGCATGAATCAAAATTATTTCACTTGTCGGACGGGTGTCCCAAACTAATTGTAAATAAAAAATAAGCGGTTTCCTACCTTTAGAAAAATAAACGGGGTTGATCGATGAACTAAATCACGGTACACGGCACTAGGTACGAACTAAGGGTGAAATGTTTTTGGCTGTCGGCAATCACGAGAGAAACGCTTACGACGGCTGGAAAGCGAGGAGAGGGTTAATTCCTAGATGGGATTTAATTTATGCTTTTTTGGTAAAGCAAGATGGAAGATTAGTAGGCCCGAGTAGGAGGATACCACCACCACAACCGACTGTTTACAATTCAGAAATATAAAAAATGTCCTTCCTGTACCTTGACAAATAAAGGTAGATAATCGGTACGAAATCGACTCTAAAAATGCCCATTCGGATTTCGGCAAATATAAGAATATTTTAATCTACGAGGGTACCCGCAATTGCTGAAAAACGGTAATTCCTGGGAAACAGAAATACGGGGGAACTTCTACATGTTCTCAGGCGGGAATTAATTGAAATATACATTTTTAAGATGAATTAAAAATAAAATTTAGTGACTTTGTCACAACGTCTTCTGGCAAACTGTCTCTGATGGTAGTAGTCGACACTATCGTTTATCGTTCCCCTTACCCCTTGTAGTCTCGCCTTTATTTGTGTCGCATTTAGAGTTCTTCTCCATCTGACAGATAGGTTCATCAGACGATCTTCACTAGGGGTTGTACCTCTTTTGCGACTGCGATGCTGAATTTTTCTATATATAGGGGTACTATGATTTTGGCTTCTTTCTATAGTCCATTTAACTGTGGATCTTGATGTCCCCATCAAGTCAGCGATATGTTTTAAACTCAATCCTCGTTATCGCAATCTATTTGAAATACCTTTTTTAATGAGGCCCTCTTAAATTGCATTATATAACTTATCGCTTAATGTTTCGTAATTCATTTTCACTTAAAGGCATTTTTAAGATAAACTACGTAATTAAAAAGATTTTAAGGTTATAATTATTCAGATGACAATTACTGTCATTATGTTAAGCTTCGTTTCCATGGTTTTTTGCATAGCCTACTAAGCAAATAAAAGTTTCGCATCAATGAAAACTTAAATTAATAACTGACTTATAGGGACATTAAGATTCACATTTTAAAGGATAATTTGGAAGGAGCTAAAATCATTGCACTTCTAATAAAATCTAGATAAAAAGTCCACAGGAGTTCCACATCTAATAAAAGAGCTCCTAGAGATTATTCATTTTTGTAATTTTAAAAAATGGGGACTTTTGAAAATACTCTGTATTTTTTTCTAAACAAAAAAAATACAAAACTGTCAAATACGTCACGGTATATCGACCAAAACTTCTAAATGTGATTACGATGAAAATTCTGAAATTACTATTGCAACTGGTGCGGGAAGTTAAATACTATCTCCTGTTATAAAAGATAAGTGTGCTTTTAAATAAATCATCTTAAATTTGAATTAAGTAAAAATGTGTGAATTAGAATTTGCTGCTGCCTTATCTAAAACTTGGTTTAAATATAATTTGTTAGTGGTTAGTGCTTTTCTATATTTTTATCACTAATCTAAACTCAAGTAGGTATAGTAAGTTTTAAATATAGTGATGTCCAACTTCTTTTCAAGGTAATTCGAGTTATTTAATAACCTGACCCACTCCCAAAATCAATTAAGCTTAAAGATATTATAACAAATAGATAAAATATCAAGTATTACGTTACAACTGCAAAACGGTTTAAGTACCATAAAGGGTGTTTAAGCGAGATTTCTTTACCCCATTGTGTCCCAGAATCAAAGTGAGAGTAACTGCATTTTCTTCGCCTGGCTCACTTAGTTTTTTTAAGTATCTCTTACCAATGGAATAACTAAACAAAGAAAAAACTTTATATTCTTAATGACATAAAAATATAATTCAGAAAACGCCGGTCAATAGGAATAAAAATATTCCTTATTTCATAGATATTCGGGTGAAGTCCCAGAAACTCTGATTTTCATTTGGTGGATTACTGGAGGTTGAAATTGGCAACATGCGCTGTGTGCACTGTTACATCCTCGGTTTCTTTAATCTAAGGATGGAGCGTAGTTACTCAAGTGTAGTTTATCGGGTTTCAGAAACTTGCGCGTAGTATTGATAAGATGCCATCTTATTTTTTGACTAAGGAAATATCTAACTTTACTGGAAGGTCATTTGGTGAACGCATCAAATATTTGTATATTAATAGAAAAAGTCGAAAACCATATATCTTAAAAAAACATAAAATACATCACTTTTGTTACTATTTTGTGCATATAACTTTTTTCCAGGAAAAATTCAAGATGGTATAGTTCAGATTCGTGATCAGCAAGGATGACGCAACCCAAGTAGCACCGAACGGTTTTATTCAGTACTTTAAGGATGCTTTAAAACTGTAAAATTAAACTGCAATTAAAACCAATTAGTTTTAAAAGGAGCCTTAAGGTTGTAATAAATACGCCTTCAGAATAAAAGGGCCCACTCTGAGAGAGGTCAATAAAACCAAAAATAAAAACCACCATAAAACTGTTACCTTGAACAACTTATTTTAAAGCTGCTGTGAAGACCCTTTTAAAACCACTTTAAATACATTTTAAACACACGCGGTTTTGAAGTGGACTTAATAATGTTAGTTACATGTATACTTTTAAAGATAATTTATCTTATTGTTAACATATGAAAATAGTTTTTTAAAACTATATACTTACATAATTCTTTTAGCAAATAAAAGCAATTTATATTTGAAGATGATAATATGGTGACGCTCTAACCATGAAATAAGGTAGTGATTTCGGAATGTCAGGGTAGAAATATATACTGCGCACCCGACTTTATCGATAAATGTTAACGAAAAAGTCTTAAAAAACTTAGAGGTCTTAAAATTTCTGAAGTTTTTTAATAAAAAAAAAACAAAATTGAAAAACATAAATTAGAAAGAAAAATAATTTTATCTATTATTTTAGATTTATCTGTATTAAAAGAAATCGAAATTATACGTTTAAGATATGTAAGGCTAAATATTTTTATCTATCATTGCTTCCATCATTTCGAGAAAGTAAAATGGCCGGAAATTAAATAAAACCGTTTAGTTAATGGACAAGGAAACGTTAAGATCAAAGGGTTTTATTTAATCGAGTTTTATACTGTTCCAAGAGCACATACCCTAGACAAAAGAAAGGCTCGCTTGTGATTTAATCGGTTTAGTTTTAAACCTAACTTTAAAATCTCCGTGTCATATTAGTCGTTTGTGTTTTGTGTATTTTTAGATTAATAATAATATATTGTTTTCAGTTTTTCTAATTATTTTAGGTACACCCCTGTTTGGCATGATACAAAATGTGGGGTTCATTTGGGCCACGTAAAAATAGGGAATGGGTTTAATTTTATTGTTTCTAGCAAGAAGTACAGTTAATATAGCTATCTAATTGCATTTAAGGAAGCCGTTATAAGGAAAAGTAATGAAATAGTTTTAAAACGCAATATTTACTGACCAAAGTATCCTAAGATCAAGCAGATTTAATAATAGGTTTTATTAGTTACATTAAGAATCTCTTTAAAACTACTTAAAAACTAAAACGTCACAATCTAGAACATAATAAAACCAAACAACCTGCAAGTCCTTCATAAAACTAAGCAGTTTTAAAGTTACTTGAAACTAAACCATTTTAAAACTACAACAAAACATACAAACTTTTAAGATTAATTGCCCATATTAGAGAATCTTATTAGATACTTTAAAACCAGTATTAAATGCTAAACGGCTTTTAAGTGCCCGCAGTATGTCTACAAGGTAACTTTAAAACCAGTATCTTCTTATTTACCACACTAAAACCATTTTAAAACTGAAATAAACCCAAAATGTTTTTATGGTGCTACTTGGGAATAATATATATTATAGAAATATGGATAATGGCAGGATTTTGGTACCTCAAGAATTATAATCTTCTAAAAGGAATAAAACAGCATATTTGTGAATAAAAAGAAAATTAAGAAAGGTAGAGGTACCGTAATTAGTAGCCAAATTATCCAACACTGAATATTATATCAATATGTATTTCATTAAATACTTATGCAATAAATAAGACCTCCAAACAATAAACTATCGCCGTAGTGTCAAATGACCCCACTGCAGTAAGAGTTGACTCTTTAGACAAATTATAAATTAATGCTGTAATGTTTATTAAATAAACATAATATAATAATACGTGGGAGTCTGTTGTTAAACAATCAGTAATACTCATCTTGTACTTATTACACAGGGCAACAAAATTTTTTTTTGTGCCTGGGATTTTAGAGCTGATTTTAACTATATTTGGGACGCTAAATCTGTACATTCAATCCGTTTTTCTCTATCAGCTCTACTTTTTTAGATACATCAACTTATCTACCAATGTAGTTTTTATTCAGTATATTTATTTATGAAAGTTCTAAAATTATTATATATTCATTAATGGTTTTATTGTCAGTCTGTAATTGAGTAAATTCCAGATAAATCTATAAATAGTGGAATCGTTGCCTATCGGGTACCTGAACTGACCATTTCAATCCCCTAACTCGGGTAAGTCTCGTCGGTTTGTGCGTTCTTACTAATGAGAGTGTTATGTTAAGAAAAGAGTATCTTTGTGTTATTGAACATAATTAAAATAAGTTCAGGTTCCAGTTCAAGAAGTTGTGTAAATCAACCTGATGTGTTTTGCTATATATGCGGAGAATACATGTTTCAACAAAACAGACAAACTATTACTGACTTTGTAAAGTGAGCGTATCTTGGATATTTTGGAGTTAACCTTGGTGATCAGGACAAAAAGTGGACCCCGCATCTCGTATGTAAAACTTGTACAGAGCATTTACGGCAGTGGACTACCGGGAAAAGAAAATGTCTAAAATTCGGCGTACCAATGGTTTGGAGAAAACCACAAAACCACTTCAATGATTGTTATTTCTGTTTAGTAAATACTAAAGGAATCAATCGAAATAACCGTAGTAAGTGGACTTATCCCAATGTAGACTCGGCAATACGCCCTATCCCGCACTCAGATGAAATACCGATTTCAACACTTCATCAGTTACCAGATATCTCTGATGACGAATATTTTCCCTCTGATCGCTGTTCTGATGCTAATAAAAGTTCTGATGCTAATGAAACTAACAGTGACTATGAGGAGTCGTCATCAGTTCCTCAACGCTTCAATCAAAATGAATTAAATGATCTCACCAGGGGTCTCAATTTATCGAAAAAAGCTTCTGAAGTACTGGCTTCTAGGTTGAACGATAAAAATTTATTGGAACAAGGAACCAAAATTACTTTTTACCGTACAAGAGAAAAGTATCTGCGACCATTCTTTTCTTAAGAAGGCAATCTTGTATTTTGTTACGAAATTAATGGAATCATGAAAGAAATGGGACTCTCTGAATATATTCCAGATGATTGGCGCCTATTTATTGACAGTTCAAAGCGAAGTTTAAAATGTGTCCTTCTACATAATGGGAATAAATATGGTTCAATACCACTAGCTCACTCAACGAAACTCAAAGAAGAATATAATACCGTAGCTTTGGTCTTGCAGAAGATAAAGTATCACGAACATCAATGAATGATTTGTGTAGACTTAAAAATGGTAAACTGTCTTCTTAGACAGCAAAGTGGTTACACGAAATATCCGTGTTTCTTGCGCCTCTGAGATAGTAGGAACAAAACACACCACTGGGTTAGAAAAGATTGGCCTCAAATAGAAAACATTGACGTTGTGGAAAAGAATGTCATTAACGACGCTTTGGTTAAAAGAGAAAAAATCATACTTCCTCCGTTACATATAAAGTTGGGATTAATGAAGCAATTTGTAAATGCTCTTGATAAGAATGGGTCATGTTTTGCATATACAGGGGTAAAAATGCATCAGTTGAGCACAGAAAAACTCAAAGCAGGGATATTTGACGGCCCACAAATAAGACAATTAATTAAGGATTCTGCCTTCATAAGTTCAATGAATCAAGTTGAACGAGAAGCTTGGATATTATTTGTTGCAGTTGTAGAAAATTTTCTAGGCAAACATAAAGCTCAAAACTATGTTGAAATGGTTAACAAGATGCTTAATAGTTTCAAATCCTTAGGGTGCAATACGAGTATTAAAATACACTATTTACACAACCACTTAGACCGTTTTCCAGAAAATTTATGAGACATGAGTGAGGAACAAGGTGAAAGATTTCACCAAGATATTAAAGTTATGGAGGACCACTACCAAGGAAGATGGGACATGCACATGATGGCAGATTACTGCTGGAGTTTAAAAAGGGACTGTTTAAAAAACATTCAAGAATGTCGCGGAAAAGAAGCTTTCGAAGTGTTGAGTAACTATTTGATTTCTTTAATGTTTTTTTGTTTGTAAGTACGACATAATATTGTATTTTGTATAAATAAAATAAAAATTTCGTATCTACTTTTGTTTACTACACTTACGGATTTGAGTTAAAATAATGTAACTTATATTTCTCTAAAATTGTATATCTTAAAAATTTGAGCTCCTAGGTAAAAATGAATACGTTATTTGAATTCAGGACATCAAATTGATATAAAATCAGCTCAAAAAATCTCGACATCGAAACAGCTTTTCCCCTGTGTTATCATTATACCTGTAATTGAAGTGTTCCAATTTATTTTCGTCCAAGAAGGTGTGTCATCACTATACATATATTATTATAAAATAATGCTTTTAAAATAGTAGACTGGACCACCCTGTACACCTTGATCTAAGAAGACAACAAAACGTAATTGCGGCGATGGAATTCTTCAGGAGAACTGTATCTTAGTATTTACAAGATTTGCGGTTAGGACGGTTACGATTATTTTCATCGAATTCAGTTTCTTTGTGCCTTTTAGTTTTTAAGATTTAATAATTGTTTTTAATAGGATTGCGACGGACGTAAATTGGATTGGATTTTTAAGATTTCTTCTCTTTAACAACCTTCTTTATTTTACATTATTTTAATTAAGTACTTATGTGTAACTGGTAATAAATTATAAAAAGCGACAATGGTAATTTTGTGGATAAAGTTAAGGTAGGTTCTTCATAGCTAGGGAACTATAGTAACATGAAAGGCATATTATTTGCTCGTCATTAAGAAGCTATAACCTTCTTGATACTACCACAAGAGGTGATAATTTTTTGAGAATATTTTGTTGTTTCTTTGGAACTTGCATAATGGGCCATGTTCACATGTGAGATATGCTGTTTTATAAATTATATTTAGTCGCTATACAAGTTATTCTAAATAAACAGTTCGTTAAAAAAGCCAAAACTTTTTAAATTAAGTCCAATTGAAATTTAAAATTTGAAATGTATACGTCATCGGGAATAGACCAATCAGCTTGTGTCGAAGTTTTTTTTGTTATACAAAACCAAGTCAACGTACAAACAGACACATAGAATGTCGAAGTGAACGCACATCTTAGTGGCACTTAAAATTGACACCACCTAGGTCCTAGACCACCTAACCTAACATTCGTTGTTGTTATTTCTTTTGTCTTTGCTAATTGGTTTAATGTTATTATTAATATGAGTTTGTCAGCTGGATTTATAAAAGCTGATTCAAGTGTTCTACCCATTGCAAACCAAGATATGACTACTGCATTTTTTTAACAATACTCAGTTTATAAATGCCAAAGTTAAAGCCTGTTAATACAGAAAGAAAGGTATGTAAAACTTTATTTATAATTTATTTTAATAGTAGTTACAGTTTATATGGGGTAATACACCTCATAGTAAAAAAAATATTTATTCAGGCCATTAGGATTATCGAACACTAACAGTTTTTTTTTTTTCAAAAATATACCTTTTACCACCCTGTTATATTTTGGAATACCCTCATTTATATGTATAACAAAAAAAAATTTTTCCCATAAAATATTAGTGTACACTGATATCCAAAAATATATCACTAGAAACTGAAAGGATATATCTATACCTTGAAGTAGAATGAGAGAGGGACGTTTAAAGTTTTGCTACCGGTAGATATTAAATTATTTCAGTAATTGGAAGTAAAAACATAATTACGTATTAAGTACCTGAGAAATAGCAAATTTGTTATTGTATAAAGCGAGTTTATATATTTTGGCCCTTGGTTGTTTTTGCATAAATTTAGATTATCAAAAACAGGACTCTTATAGATTTTTAAACCTTAAAATTTATCATGTTTACCTCAAAAATTAAAACTAAATAACATCTAAAAATGTATTTAGAAGGGTAGGGTGCAAGTATTTACTGCAATACTGTTTTTATTTGGTTGAAAATTACTTACTTGCTACATATCGTTATAAATAATATTGTAATTTAAGTACATTTTTGTATATACATAACTACTTTTTGTAATGGTACATATACTCTTTTACATTTATTGTACACATGTCTAATGTTTACATGATAATATTTTTAAATTGAGATAAGAACACAAATATGTTTATGTTTTATTAAATAATTTGGAACACAGAAAAATAATAAAAATTAGTAAAAATATCTGATAATTAGGCCAAATGTTTAGAGTAGGGCTCCTGAAAATACTAAAAAATTAATTACTTTATTAAATAATGTTTTATTTTTAGATCTGCCAAGCAAGAATATGGAGATAATGCCTTTTTCCATGTACAACTTAAGAGAGAAAGAGAAATTTTTTGTAATCGCAGCAAGTGTTAAACTGATCTAGAAATAGATTTTGTTAGTGAACCTAGTAATAATTATGATACCAAAGATACCAAATTTTTAGCCTATTTTAATCCCTTTTCAAAAATTTTGTGCTCCTCGTTTTCTGCAAAACTCAAAATGCTCTGATAGCTTCGAAGTCAGCAGAGCACCTCTGTTTTATAAATTTTTTTTCTCTTAAAACAGCAACACCATATTTTATGCACTTAAAATATTATCAATTTTATTCGAAAAAAAAAATTGATATTTTTAAAAAATACATGGTTCTTGCTAACCTTCGAAAGAAGCCAGCAGAGCAATTCGGTTTTTTAAAGCTTTTTTCTAAAAACCACGCCCCATTTTTAGGATATTTTTAGACTCTTGAAATATTGTAAAACTTTACTAAAAAAATTGCTATTTTTAAATAATACTGGGTGCTTTGTTGGAACAAAGTTAGCAGGACACTTCAGTTTTTTAATTTTTTTTTTTATATATAAAAACAACTACTTATGACACATATTTAGGCTATTTTAAAATCCTAAAAATGTGGTATATTTGTTTTCAGAAAAAAAACTTTGAACTCAGCAAGGAATTACGAATTTTTTTAAAAATGCCAAATTTCGAATATTTTATAATATTTTAGGAGCCAAAAAACGTGGTGTGGTTTAAAAAAAACTGAAGTGCTCTGCTGGATTCATTTGAAGCTAACAAAGCATCCCGTAATTTTTTATTTTATTATTCTCAATAGCCTAAGAATAGCCTAAAATAAGACAGCTGTTAAAAAAAAAATTGTACTTTTAAAAATAGCAGTTTTTTTCGAAAAACTCTATAATATTTCAAAAATGTGAAAATGTGGTGAGATTGTTTTTTTTAAGTTTTGTTACCTACATAAAATAAGGCATTTTGTAGCTGGTTATATAGTTATTTTGTAACTGCATATCTAACTCTTTTATTTTTTCAGGTGGTTGTAAACATGTAGCTTTTTTTGCTGTGGCTTCATAGAAGAAGTGAGGAACCATCTGTAACATCTACTCAATGTTATTGGAAAGGCTCTAATTTATCAAAATGCGTAAATATTGATGTAGACTTGGCTAGATTGTTAAAGAACCCTCTTCATCCACTACAGGAAAATAAATCAGTACTTTTATATTCTTAGGATTTGTATATATATTTTTTATTTTGTAAATAAATTGTTTTTTAAATAATTTTTCTCATTTTTTATTAAAAGGTTAATAAATAAAATTTTCACAGATTTTTACATTTTTGTTTCTAAACAATAATTGAAGAGTTTTTATTAAAAATCGCCAATGTTAATAATAATAACTTAAGTCAATATTATTCTTTCTCCTTTTTTAAAACTACTATCAATAAAGGTATTACTTTAGCTTGACCTACGATCAATTTTTAATTTTGTGCTATATTTGGTTTGGTAGAGAAAAAAATTATAGCATTTTGACATTGGTTATTTTTACTTAGTATGCAAACATGTTTTACTATCGTAATAACGAATAGCAACATTAAATATTTTTTTTTTAAATTTATCACTGTTGTCATTTTCGTCAAGGAATGATAAGAAGGCACACTTGCTGATGACTCCCTATGTAGAATATGTGAAGAGGAGGACGAAACTCCTATTCACATACTATGCCACTGCCGGAACCTTAAATGAGAACGGGAATGGTACTTCTGGGTACAATATCCGGAACCTGAAGAAATCGCGAAAGCGCCCATCAGACATATTCTTGAATTCATCAAGAAAATCAATCTGATGGGATAGAAACTGAGAGGGGTACAATAAGCCTAGAGCTTCAGTACAAGTGGGCTTTGAATCACGCCCTAATTCAGATAGATAGATAGATCGTAATAACTAATAGCAACGTTAAATATTTTTTTTTTACATTTATCACTGTTGTCATTTTCGTCAAGAAATGATAAGAAGGCACACTTGCTGGTTTTTTGAAAAAGGTGGCAATAATTGTGATATTTTTAAATTTATCAGAAGTGATACCGCATGTAGTTACCTGACTTATTGGAATATATAGACTTTGCTACCACATTCAACTGAACTTGGTTGTTTTTAATATTTATCACTGTGACATAGGCTGTTTTGGTTGAAATGTTTCATTTTAAACTGCTGTAAATAGGTGTCTTTGGTTTGGTAGTTTTAGTCCCAAATAAATCTATGCATATACAGGTACTCATTCCGCTTTGATTTGATCGAAAAGTTAAAATTTTATAAAAAAATTACATTGGCTGTTTAAAAACTCTTCATTTTAATCCCTGAAATGTGATAATTAGGTAAATTAAATTAAAAAAACAAATAAAAAAGTTTATTAAATTAATATTTACTCTTACAAAATAGGTTCTCGTAAGTTAACAAGCAATTATGCAGATATTACTAAGTAAATGTACTTGCTTAAAATTCTCATAGGAATGTGGTTTTAACATGTTAAATTCCCTAACCCTTCTTATAACTCTTTCCACATGTATTCTTAGAGATGCTATCCTTTTACTTAATTGTACATCTTCTGAAGAACTTTTTTCATTCTGTGATACACTAGGTGGCCTTACTAAAGTGCATCTCATGATTTCAAGTAATGGCTGAATATTCTTAAACCCCCTATCTGCCATTATATGGGAGCCAGGAACCAGTTTGTTTAAATACCCACATTTTTCTATTATTTCTTTATCACTAATTCTTCCAGAAAATGATGAATAAATTCGGTATCTTCAAAACTTTCAGGAGATTCTGGATTTTCTTCCACGAGGGTTTTTAGGTTATACACCTAAGAATTTATAGTAGCCTCATTTTGAATTTCTTAAAGGGGACAATTAGCAGAAATTGCTGCTACATCTTGAATATCCGGTCTATTTTTATTAAAAAGTTGACGAGAAAGATCGCTAGTAGAAGGTTGATTTTCTTCTTTCCAAATTTCTAGGAACACTAATAAATATTCTTGAAGATGAATGTGAATCATTATCACACTTTTTCGTAGTCATAATATTTATAAAAAGTACAAAATTAAACACTCAAATTCAAAATAAATTCTTGATTGAGACACTATGACAGATGAAAAATACAGTGCTGCCGTTTTGCCATTTTCTGAATTATTAAGTGACTTTTAAAACAATGAAACTTTAAACATGGTAAAAATTTAAACAGAAATAATACTTTCAAAAAACATTTGATATTATATATTTAAAAGATATTTGTTTAACGATGTTTTAGAAGTCTAAAAGTAAGAAGGAGTACACAAACGAACGTAGATCACTTCTCGTAAACCTTCTAACCGGCAACGTTGTGGCGCTAGTTCCTATTGGTCTATTCCCGGTGACGTCATAAATTTTAAAAAAATCATAACTCTGGCAAGTGAATAGAAAATAAAAAAATGTAGTTTTATTTTCAACTCTATTATTCATAAAAAAATTTCAAAATTTTTGAACATGCCCCATTTGTAAGGAAACAAAAAGGCATATTATTTGTTCGTCGTTAAGAAGGGTATTACCCTGCTTGATAATATGACAAGAGGTGGTAATTTTTTGAGAACATTTTGTTGTTTCTTTGAAAATTGCATAATTTGTAAAGAAACAAAAAGTTGTTAAAAAAATCAGCTAGCGTGGTATTTGAAAAGATTATTTAACAATATATACAGAACCTTCATTTATATAATCTAATTGGTACGTGGGTAACGGCACAAGATAGTATAGGCAAAGATATAAAAAGACAAATTGCATTAAAAGATTAAAAATAGATTTAAAAACATAATATGTATATATGTATATACAGTGAGCATCTTAAGTCTTACCCCCCCTAACTAACTCGTTACTGGGGTCTTGTTAGGAAAATCGCCGAGACAGGTCGATTTTTAATTTCTACAATGTACATTTTTGCATGATTAGTTAACCCTTAATTTCATCCCTTACTGGAGGGTAAAAACCCTTTCGAAAAATTTAAATGGCATGGGGTGGTGAGTGATAGCTCATTTGAAAGGGGCTTTTATTCTCTATTCTCTATTTATTGCAAAAAAAAATTTGAAATTTGCACCATTACATGTTGATTTATTAATGTTTAAAAATAACAAAACCTCACAAAATAGGAAAGCAACTAGACTAACAGTGACCTTCTAATGGCAAAAAGTCTTACTTCACGTCTGAACCAAAACCGAAGTCATGCAGGGCCGAATTTTAATTCTAAGGATGAGTGCGCTACGTTAATTTCCGTTATTCCGAAACAACAATTAGTCGAGAATTAATGAAGCAAATTTCAATTTTTTTTACACGGTTGAATAGAGAAAAAACCCTCTTTCAAATGAGCTATCACTCACCACCCCATGCCATTTAAATTTTTCGAAAGGGTTGCTCCCCTCCAGTAAGGGATGAAATTAAGGGTAAACTATTCATACAAAAATGTACATTGTAGAAATCAAAAATCGACCTGTCTCGGCGATTTTCCTAACAAGACTCCAGTAACGAGTTAGATAGGGGGGGGTAAGACTTATGGTGCTCACTGTATATAAATACAATGGAAAACAAATACAATTTTTTTAGAAAAGAAAAAGCAATGAAATTTAGGTAGAAAAAAGATCTATAGTCTTATATTATTTTAAATATTATATTTAGACATAAATATATTGGTCCAGGGAAGTTGGGAAAAATAGCGGAAATTTTTAGGGACAGCAGATATCGAGATGCGGTTTTCTGCATTGTGTCCAGGAAGGTCCCAGAAAAATGTCTATATCGTCTGGTTTAGCCATTTTTTGAAAAATGCCTTCTGGGCCGGAAAATGCATTTTACAATTGCATTATTACTTGTACCATTATAGGAACGACTGGAAACTCGGCAAAATCACTCGGAAATCGTTACTTAGAGGGTTTTAGGGGATGCCGAAATTAATTTTGGCATTAGACTTCCCCGGAGGGGCTCGGGGGCGGCACTGCGCGGGTATTCTGGGGTCATTCTAGGGGGAAATTGTATAGTCCATGGGAAGCGCTCCAAACGTGTTACTCGGGGGTTTTCGGGGATGCCGAATTCAATGCTAGCATTAGATTTCTCCAAGGGTGCTGGAGGTGGCTTTGTGGGGTTGTCTGGGGGTGAATGGGAGGGGAAAATGGCAGCGTCCATGAAAATCACTCCAAAATCGTTACTCGGGGGTTTTCGGGGATGCCAAATTCAATTCTGGCATTAGACTTCCCTGGGGGCGCTCGGGGGTGGCTCTGTGGGAAATGGTAAAGGAAAAAGTGAAAAATCACAAATTATGAAAATAATAACAATAACAATAACAATAATAACAAATAGGAGTTTTTATTAATCTTGAATTATTCATTATAAACTTAAATTTTTAACTTAAATACCTACTAAACATCTTCTTCAAACTGTTCTTCTTCTTCATCTTCTTCCCCTTCTTCATCTTCTTCCCCTTCTTCATCTTCTTCTCCTTCTTCATCTTCTTCCTCGGCATTCCCAAAAACGCCTGAGTAACGAGTTTGGAGCGCTTCCCATGGACTATGCAATTCCCCCCCCCCCCCCCCATAATGACCCCCGGATACCCCCGCAGAGCCGCTCCCGAGCAACCCCGGATAATTCCAATGGCAGAATTAAATTCGGCATCCCTGAAACCCCCCGAGTAACGAGTTTTGAGCGATTTTCATGCACGTTGCCATTTCTCCCCCAATTCAAGCATGCCAACTACAGTCAATTTTGCGAACTTTGTAAAAAGAAAGATAGAAATTTGAAATTTGACCATTGCCGATTCGCTTCTCTAATCTTCATAGTTGCGAGTAATGTATACCTTGAGTTACTTCTTTTAAAATTATACTTTTACTTAACCGAGTCCTCTTTTATTTAATAGGATCCTCCTACTGAAAGGAATCCCACAGTTGCCTAATAACCTGTGGATAAATGAATTTTTGCCGTATTTGGTCTCACATCAAAAAAAGTTAAGTGACGTGTTTTTCTTAAAGGAACAGAGAAACGGACTAATTTTAGCAAATTTCTACAATCCACCTGGCCATTAGGCAACTTGTATAGAAGGAAAAATCCTGCCACCTGTTCTCTTCTTTCCAAACTTTGAACCCCATATAGTAATAGTCTTGTTTCGTAAGCAATTCGCTGGAATGGAAAGCGAAATTTGTGGAAGAAATATTTAAAAAATTTGTTTTGTACATTATTATTCTGTGTGATATTAGATGGTGACCATATTATCAGACAGTATTCAGAGGCGGCTCGTGGCCTAGTCTACGAGGAGGCTACGAAGGCTAATTTATATTAGAATACAGAAAGCAGAAAAATTACATTGCATTCTAATAGAAATATACATTTGTATTAAGTATAGTTATATTCAAAAGTAACCTCCTTGTAGACTAGGTCATAAGCTGCGCCTGACAGTATTCAAGATTACTGCATACCAAACTGTTAAATGGACACAAGATAGCTCAAATATCCTGAATGGGTTTGGTGTTTCTCTTGATAAAGCCTAGTAGCCTAAAAGCTTTCAGAACGACACTCTCCAAGTACAAATTACAGGATAACTCCTTGTTGAATAGGACCTTAAGGTCGTAAATTGATGAAACTGTAGCGCTGATCTTATTGCTACTTAATAAAAATGTTTAAATAATTAAAATTTATTCAGTCGTCGAAAAATATAATAATATAAAAATAAAGGTTGTCTGTCTGGCGTTCGTCGTTGTCTCGTAGTTGTTGATTTTTCTATCTTGTTTTTTGTTTTTTTTATTCCCTTCCCAAACGTTATCAAGGTTCAGCGTGAAAATAGGATGCACAAAGGTAATTGACCATAAATGCATTAAAACATGACGTCAGTTCCTACCATTACCAATTGACTAACCTCAAAAATGTCGACCTAACAGTCTCAGGAGGTCTCAAATAAAAATGACATAAAAGTGAAACTAAAGGTAAGTTTATGTGGTGATCACAATGTCGCCACAGAAACCACTTCCAGAGAGTCGTTATTTATATAATAAAGAGTATTACTGGGGTTGGTACATGTGTAGAATCTCATCAATTTGCACTTGATTCGTTTACTTCCAGAAGGTTTGATTCGCATCAGGATACAAAACAATTTAGATATATCTGTAGACAATTAATGTCTAGTGACAGTGGCAGGTATATTTTTATATCATCTGCATACATAAGAAACACAGGACCAAGATACGAGCCCTGTGGAACGTCCGAGGTAACAACAAACACTTCGCGTGACACTGATCCGCAAATTAGATCACGATGTCGTCGATTCGTATGGTAGTACTTGATCGAACTGATATTACTTTCTAATATTCCAATACCAGCGAGTTTATCAATAAAAGAGAATAAATAATTCTATCGAAAGCTTTAGGCAGATCTGCATAAATAACATCTATATGATTTCCCCCTTCAATGCAAGTAGTGAGAAATTCCTGGAAGACTGCAAGATTTGCAGCTGTGCATCTGCCTCTATAGAATTCATGTTGATTGGGAACAATGTAGCGTTCATAACAGTTAAAGATTTCATCTGTCAGTATGGATTCAAACACTTTTGGAATTGCGGAGAGTAAAGAAATTCCACGGTAGTTCCCAACGTTAGTTTTGTCGCCTCTGTTTTATTGGAATTAACTTAGAATTCTTCCATATGTTTGGGATATAACCTAAAGAAGGACAATTTTAAAGTGATATCGGTGGAATTTCATCAGATCCGGATCCTTTTGAAGAATCAAGTTTCACAAGCTTACTTCTAATCTCTTCCTCGAAGAAAGTGTGGGTGGGCAGATTAGAAAAAAAGTTAAGAGGTGTTCTGTGCTCATTGCTGACAGAGATCTGATAACATGACTGAAAATGAGATGCAAATGCATCCGCGATAGACGAAGGATTATCGAATATATAATTTCCAAATTTCATAATACTCGGCATATGTTCCTCTCTTCTGAGATTTTTGATAAAAGACCAAAAGTGTTTTATATTCTCCGGAATCTTTGCGAATGTTAGCGTAAGTAGCGTAGTCTGTAGCAAGATATGTTTTTTTTGTATTTTTTATAAATTGGATTTTTTAGCTATTAACTTACCAAGGGTCTCATCATACCATTTAAGGAATTATTCATTTTTTAATGTTTTCTTAGGAATGTACAAATCTATTCCTCTAAAAAGGCAGTCATAAAATAGTTGAAAAATTTCGTCTAATTCGTCAGAATCATTTAAAAATGACCAGTCAATTTACCATAGAATGTATTTAGTTTATTAAAGTTTGTCTTTCAAAATTGATAAAGTCTTACGTCAGTTCCACTTTTTAGAGGACTTGTGTGGATTAATCCAAGACAAATTTCCAAAGCTGGATGATAACGGAAATCAAGAGGTACTTAAGGATTAAAACATTCAGAAGAGGTCACTTCAAGGATATCGTCAGTAAATATTAAATCAAGAATTTTACCTTGATAATTAGGAACGAGGTTGATTTGTACTTAAATATCGTCATAGGTGGGGACTACAGGAGTAGTAATTGCAATTACCATGACCTGAATGTTATTTTGAATTGCTAACAGAACTCCACCTCCACGTTTACAATTTAACTTGTGGTATAGACGATTACGTCGATGGATGAAATAAGAATTAGAAACAACTCAGAAATAACAATATCGTTATTAAGCTACGTTTCTGTTATAGCAATCACTTCATAATCACAGGCACTGGAGCTTACAACAAGCTGATCCGATTTTGGTCTTAGATCTCTTATATTACTGATGCCCTTCCTGTGGTGCCTCAGTATTGCATTCGTGCAGACGAAAAAATTTTCTTGTCCCCTTTTTTTAAAACTTTTTTTCTTGTTTCCGATCATTCTGAGTCCGAAAATGCAAAAAAAAATTCGTCTGGTCGTCTGTATGTATATATGCCGGCACGATAACTCTAGAACGAAAGTTCTGATTAACTTGCGGTTTTGATTTTCTTGAATAATTACTTCTAACTTAGAACCCTATTGATTTTCAGAATTTTTGGTTTATCCTAACTACTTTATAATCAATTTTCGTAAAATCCGCATATGCATTTCTTATGTTACAATTTTAGGAATTTGAATTATTTCTAAGTCAACAATCCTAACATTGGTCGCATTCAGCAGAAGCAATCAATTTATGATTTTCTGCTGAATGATATATAAAAGAGCGATTAGTAATCAAATGATGAGTTATCGGCCGCCATTTAAAACATCGAATTTGAAATACGATTAGTTATCACATCGTGATTAGATTTAGAACTCATACCAACTGAAGTGAATGTTTTGTGGTGGTGCTCATAACTCATAACCTTATTTTATGTTTATTTTTAATTCATTTTTACACTGAATTTGTCATTTTTCACTGAAATGAAGGACTTTGAAGTGATATGTTTATAACAATATGAAATATATTGTAGTTGGTAATGAAGTGTTGCACAATGCATTAAAATCAGGCAAATATATTAATTTATAATTATGTAGTTGAGTAATTTATTTGGTGTTTTATTCTGAATTTTGTACCTATGTTTTAGATGATGACTTTTTTCTGAAGTACATGTCACTTTTATGTCGCCTGTCGAAGTGCCTAAAAAGTTCATTCAGGAGATTCACTAATCGATAAGTCATCGCTAAGTTATCGTTTGATAATCGGTTGCTTCTGCTGAATGCGGCCATTCTTAATAGTACATTATATACCTAGGGTGAGAAGTGAGCTATTATTTACCGAGCACTTTTATATCCTGAGGCGCGTAGCACCGAGGGATATAATGTGCGAGGTAAATAATAGCTTTCTCAGCCGAGGTATATATAGAATTTTTTTACTACTAACATTAATGTATTAGCAATTTTAATTTTGACATAAGTAATTTCCTAACAATTTGTTAAATATTTCGAAATATCAAGCAGACTGGAGCGTGTTTCTAATCAGACTGGCTTTATTTATGTAAAAATTTGGCATGTGTCAAATTTTGGTATGATTCTAGGAAATATCCCATTGCATTTTTGATATTTTAATGACATGGATTTATTGTTATTAATTAATAATTTTTAAAGCCGGTGTTGAATTTCCTAGTTAATATATATTTTTACTGTTTACACTGATATATATATTATCATATTTGATTTGATTAGATTTCATAAACCCAGCTTTAGTTATTTCCTACTTATTTTTCAAATATTTCAAAATATCAAGTAGTCTGGGAGTTTAGTTGTCAAATTAACAAAATGAAACTAATGAAATTTAGTTTCATTATTTACCTAGGTTTTTTTTTATTATCATTATTTACCTAGGGAGAGAAATATTACTTCTCATTAGAGGAATGGAGTAAATAATGGTGATTTCTCATGTTAGTAGTAAAAAAAATTCCATAAATTGCAAATATTCTCTAACGACCTGTCAAACAACAGCTGTTGATAGTAAAGGTGAAATTTCTAAAGCGGGTTGCGACCTTCATACTTGCAATTATAGCCATTTTGGAGGCTATTTTTATTCAAAATAGTAGCCAAGCCTGCCAATTTATGAAAAATATATAAGCAATTTCTTAAAAATTACTTTTTTATGGTGGTGTTAACTTAAGCGTACTACTATTTCGCCCCTAGCCACAAAAACCCCTTCATCAAATTTAGAGACTCTCTGTCGCAACCCCATAGAATAATTAACCGGCCATTTTATTTGGTAAAAATCAGAATAATGCTTGGCTGTGCCTGTCAAGTATCAAGATGTCAACTGTGATGTGTGAATGGCTCTTAAATGTCAAATTATTTAAAAATGTATACTTCTTTTGATATTTATTGCAAATAATTTGTAGTATATCTCAATTCAGGCTTTCCATAAAGGTACAGCAAGATAGACAATATAATGTTCTTATACAAAGGTAGAATATAATGCTGGTTTTTTTGTAGAAAATTTTTATTATACGATTTTGGATTACATATTTAACCAGCGAATTGTAAATAATAATTAGTAAACTTCTAGTCATACATTTCCTCAATAAATAAAATTTAAAAATTTATCTTCTTGTCTTGGTACCGAGGTATTTTGTTGTTTTTTATTTTAATTATAAAGTTGTCATTTATTTGTATGTTGAAAGAAGGCCTTTGTAAATTACATTGCTCTCTATGGATCTACTTTAACACAAAAATAGTGTTGTGGCTATAAGTTGCTATAACCTATCGTCGCAAAACTATTAATAATTTAAACATAGTAAGTAGTATTATTATAACATCAAGTAATTTTTTAAAATAAAGTACATGATCTCAAAATAGAAATAATTTATAATAAATGCGGGTAAAACGAGGGGTAAAATAACAATAAATTAAGGGAAATACTTAAAAAGGGCAGGTTTAAAGAGTATTATCACAAGAAAGTATATCCGTTCTGTTTATTTATCAAGTATTGTTTGAAATTACTTTTGAATACATTTATTGTTTTTTTTTAATTTCTGTAGGTAGTCTATTAAATTTTTTAAACCTTTAATAAAAATTGTACTTTGGGAACTTTTAGTGATGGCTTGCCATACATGAAAGTCAGATTGGCTTCTTGTATTTTAGTTGTGATATTTCGAATTATATTGAATTTTTTCTAATAGATCTGATGCGATGATACTATGTCATTTTTATTTTATAAATAAATATCAGTCATGTACTGAACATAATTCTGAACTGAATACTCATCCTTCTGTCCTTTATTACTATTATATAAACAGGCGAAGTAAGGAGTCCAAATATTTTACATGAGGAGGCTTAAGAGGTAAAGAGGCCAATTATTATTGGATAAATTGCTCAAACAAGTTTGTAAACCCTAATCAAAAGGTGATATAGAATGGTTTTAAAAATCAAGGCTTATGGAAATCATCACATGGTTTAACCTAATTAATGCCAATGCTTCACAAACCAAAAAATTCAACGTCCTAATACTACTATCGGCTTTCGGTCTTTCGCTCCAAGTTAAATCATTTCTCGTTTTTGTTACGCTACGAGTTTAGCCTTGTGGGCCTCAGTCTCGATAAGGTGGAAACCACCATTTTAGCGTCTCTCGAATTCTGATAATAAATGTTCATTAAAGTTTTATTTTTGCATGTAACTAATAAGTCGGCGGGGTGAAAATTTCGGGTAACAAGCATACTATAATTAATATTAATGGAATTTGAGGAATTAATTACATCCTGACACAGGGTTTTAATTAAATACATTTTTTATAAACAACATTTGCTTTGTTTCCAAGTAAGATGAAGTCGAAAGTGATATTGATTCTTTATAATGTATATTCGAAAAACCAAAACGTATCGCAGGATTGAGTGTTTTCAGATACAATTTGTTTTGATTGGTGTATGTTGGAATAAAACAGGATTGTCATTAGTTGATGTATTATAGTGTTAAATAATCGTTATTATTGTTATTGACAAATCATCACTTTTAGCTAATCAAATTAATCAGTAATTAACATTGTTGTAACATGCGTTCAGGTATTGAGATTCGTTCGGTCACTGGACCTTTTATGTTACAATAAAAAGCTTCTAGCTTCTGGTTACGGAAAATCAATGGCATTAATATCTGGCATAGTAATATTTATTGTTTAGATATACAATATATTAACTTTTCAATCCTGACTCTACTAAAACGGTATAGAAACACAATGCTATTGAATAGAAATATACCATACTTCACTTAAAACAAGAGCCAGATGCAAGCAGATGATTTAAAGAGACATTTTTTTACATGTTTAACACCTTAATAATTAATAATACAGCAATAATGATTTGGTAGAAGTTGACTTTAGTGGTTGTCACAATCACAACATCATCATTTTCAACTTCTGTCACACGAGTAAATGTCCTTAAAATTTCTGCCACCAGCTCTCTAGATATCATGAAACATTTTTCAAGGAAAATCTTTATTGACCACCTATGGTACCTTGAAGAATTCCGGTGTCAATTATTAATATATGTGTTTAGCAGCCGTGTATTCAATTACTGGTCTTTAGTGGAAAGCGACATGGTGATTCGGATTCAAGAACATACCTTTTGGATTATTAATTATTTTGCATGTATATTGTAGGATTTGATGGGAGGTATATTAGCGGTATTTAAATTTCTGTTGATAGGCCATCTAGATTTCAATCCCAATTGGATATCGTGTTTCATTTTGGTATTGGAATTTAGTTCCATTGAAACATTTATAGAAACTTCATAAATACATAATTTATAATTGATTTATAAAAATTATAACTTTAGAAGATAACATTCATATGAATTTAAATTCGGTTCGCTTGAATAATAACGTTCATTTCATGGTAAAACCTTAAATTAAAGTTCCTTCTTAACTAAAATTAACTCCGTTAGTAATAAAGTATGATTAACTAGAGGACCATGATCATAAATGAGGTCATCAAAATCGTTAAAAAGTTTGCATGGTAAATTTTAAATTACTTCATTATTATTCGCGTTCCCATTAAGTAATCGAGTTAATGTTTATAAATATTTACTTTGGCTTTAAATGAATAAAAAATCTGTCAACCAAATTTTTATATCTATTACTATCTATATATGTAACTAATCCACTGTTATGCAACAAAAAACAACAATTAGATGCCAAAATTGTCATACCACATTAGCCATATATTTACAGGGTCAATTCTAAGTTGATTCTTTTTAACTATGTATATAAACATCTTTTCAAATATTATTTCAAAAATAAGAAAAATACAGAATTAAATCAGGGACTGGACTTATGTATGAAAAGTTAAGTAATAGAACTCTTTTTTTTTTTGGTTTTTTTCGTTTTTGTTTCTTTTAAGCTTTTTTTTCTGTTTTGTGTTTTTGTGTTTTTGTGTTTTTGTGTTTTTGTGTTTTTGTGTTTTTGTGTTTTTGTGTTTTTGTGTTTTTGTGTTTTTGTGTTTTTGTGTTTTTGTGTTTGTGTTTTTGTGTTTTTGTGTTTTTGTGTTTTTGTGTTTTTGTGTTTTTTGTGTTTTTGTGTTTTTGTGTTTTTGTGTTTTTGTGTTTTTGTGTTTTTGTGTTTTTGTGTTTTTGTGTTTTTGTGTTTTTGTGTTTTTGTGTTTTTGTGTTTTTGTGTTTTTGTGTTTTTGTGTTTTTGTGTTTATGTGTTTTTGTGTTTTTGTGTTTTTGTGTTTTTGTGTTTTTGTGTTTTTGTGTTTTTGTGTTTTTGTGTTTTTGTGTTTTTGTGTTTTTGTGTTTTTGTGTTTTTGTGTTTTTGTGTTTTTGTGTTTTTGTGTTTTTGTGTTTTTGTGTTTTTGTGTTTTTGTGTTTTTGTGTTTTTGTGTTTTTGTGTTTTTGTGTTTTTGTGTTTTTGTGTTTTTGTGTTTTTGTGTTTTTGTGTTTTTGTGTTTTTGTGTTTTTGTGTTTTTGTGTTTTTGTGTTTTTGTGTTTTTGTGTTTTTGTGTTTTTGTGTTTTTGTGTTTTTGTGTTTTTGTGTTTTTTTTTGTGTTTTTGTGTTTTTGTGTTTTTGTGTTTTTGTGTTTTTGTGTTTTTGTGTTTTTGTGTTTTTGTGTTTTTGTGTTTTTGTGTTTTTGTGTTTTTGTGTTTTTGTGTTTTTGTGTTTTTGTGTTTTTGTGTTTTTGTGTTTTTGTGTTTTTGTGTTTTTGTGTTTTTGTGTTTTTGTGTTTTTGTGTTTTTGTGTTTTTGTGTTTTTGTGTTTTTGTGTTTTTTGTGTTTTTTGTGTTTTTTGTGTTTTTGTGTTTTTGTGTTTTTGTGTTTTTGTGTTTTTGTGTTTTTGTGTTTTTGTGTTTTTGTGTTTTTGTGTTTTTGTGTTTTTGTGTTTTTGTGTTTTTGTGTTTTTGTGTTTTTGTGTTTTTGTGTTTTTGTGTTTTTGTGTTTTTGTGTTTTTGTGTTTTTGTGTTTTTGTGTTTTTGTGTTTTTGTGTTTTTGTGTTTTTGTGTTTTTGTGTTTTTGTGTTTTTTACTTATAGTGCTGACAAAAACCGTGACATCGGACAAAGTAAATCTATAATACTATTTACAGACTACTGTGTGAAGAGTAGAATAATAATATAATCTAAAACAATTACATAATAGCCTACAAAATGGGTATACTAAAAGAATTATAAAGTCGAAGAGTTCAAAATTATTTAATAGGTATATCAGTACTTCGGAGATAAACTGTGCTAGTTAGCTTTTTAGTAGAGCAGACTGAATGTTGGTTGGACACTTTTAGTGTTCTATATTTACATATAATAATTATATTTCGACAAGAAATTCAGTTGGCCCCAATTATTGTCACAATATGTATTGTTTACTAATAATCTATTAAAACTTTTTTTACTATATATAAAATGTTGGTTTTTGTAACATATTTCTATGTTCTGATAACAAATTTTCTATGACATACCTAATGTTTTATACCTCTAACATGCCTCTATTATAAATAGTACGACTAACGTGAGAGTTAAATAGTGTTGTTTAAGGTTTAACTTGCAATTTTATTAAATATTGAACATAGTGTTCTTTTTTTAGTCATCACTATACATGGTATAGAATACCCCTGAAAAGGTATCGATAAGCCGATTTTAAAAATATAACCTTTATAAAACTGCACTGTCTACATGGTTTACCTCTCAGATAGATATCGGTAAATATTTAATTTAGTCTTCATGATATAGGTACATACCTAACATAGACACAACTATTAAGTTTCTTGAATTAATTTAGGCCAGTGCAATATTTATATTTTATATCTTCTTTAAAAAAACTGTAATGTAAGTCTGACAGTGTTTATCAGTACCTCTGGCATTTATAGATAGGGCATTTTTCTATTACTTCAAGGGACAACCTACAAAATAAACAATTATTCATATAAAATTGTACTAGGGTCAAGAAATTTGGAAATAAACATAATCTCAACAAATAATAATAATAATTTTTTTACCTATGACGTTTTTCGGTAACAATCGTTGAATTGACACACATACTTCCGATTTATTAAAGTCGCAGTTTTATTTAAACTTAATTTTTAATTCATAATTTAAATTGTCTCATGTTGATTTTTAGAATTTGACAGCTTGGTTGGAAAGTTAGAATATGAAGTAGGTAGATACGCAATAAGGAATATTTTGTGATATGACACGTGAAGGCACTTTGCGTCATATTTTGATTAATAATTTTATATTTGTAGATTGACGGAATGAAAATGTTTTTATATCATTTAAGTCACGCTATTTTAAAAAATGGCATTTATTATCACCAAAACTAACTAGCTCGAGTTTGATATGTCGTAAAAGAGTAATATAAAAGTGCAGACAGGTTTAGTACCGTTATTGCTTCTCTATATCTATGATTTGAAATATTGGTATGGCCGCCCTACTTTGTGACGTCATGGTGTGCGTTGCGCAAATTAGACTGATAGATAATAAACAACATTAACCAGAGCATTGTTAAGTACCTTGCAAACAAATCATTAGTAGTACCCCCTCACTCCTACCTCTTTTAAAGGTAATAGAAGTAGGGTATGGTATGGTCTACAGTGTCAAATACCTTTGCAAATTCAATAAATACTTCAACTGATGGTTTATTTTTGTCTAATAAATATTATTGGTAAAACATTTAATTGCATCCTGGGTTAACAGTTTTTGTTTGAAGTCAAATTGTGAGTTTGATAATATTTTGTAACCTCATTTTTATTATTTGTTCAAGAATTTTAGCAAGATTTGCTATTAAGAATAAAAAATTGAAAACGCGTTCTTAAAAAATTTTCAAGGAAAGCTATGATGATCGAAAATGCTCTTATTTTTAATAAATTTCAATTTCTACATACTGTTTTTCCGTACTCAAATATGAAAGTCCAATTTTAAACAATATCGTGTTTAGGAGTCAATTATTTCCAAATATCTCGAGCTTTTATCGCGATTCAGTTTTAAAGTTGAATATATTCAATGTTTTATCTATACTTTGAAATATAATTTCATAACACATCAATGTTTACCATTGTACGAATGGGGAGTGTCCGTCCGTTTTTATTTAACAAAATACATATACAATTCGGATACCGTTCCCGTAAAAACGGTAAAAAGTATATTCCATATTTTATCGGTGTTCCTGTATTTATTTTTACAGTGAAATGTTTGTCGAATTCAAGTTATCAAAAAAGTTGGCAGTTGTTCAATCGCCTTTTTACGTAACGCTCTCTCGATGTGTTGTAATTTCTAAATATATCTGCATCGAGGAAGATTGCAACATTTGCTGTAAAAATTAAAGGTTTTTTAATAGTTTTTAGTGGCTTTTCAAATGTCCGAAAATTGCGATATTATTTTAGGGACATTGGAAAAATCTCTCTTGGTTTCTTATATTTTTTAGAATAAACCTATCATATATTTGTTTAATGTATTACCTACTCTTCTTTTTATTTCTGCAGTTTGATTATCACTATTCAATTTTAGAATTTGATCCGCAGGTATGTTGGTACGATTATAGTAATTTATTTAACTTTACATTATTTTGTCTTATCAATTTTTATTTTATCTTTATAATTTTTTTGTATAATTCTTGGATCATCCTCCTGAAATCCAGTTCTTTCTTAAACAACAAATACCAAATACAGATATAATAATCGAATGCTTTACGTGTTCTTGTTTATGTTAGGTTGTTATGGGGTGTCAGAACAAAAGCTCTATTATGCCCCCTTCAATCGCTATAAGGTGTCTATAGCGACTTGTTCAATTTTAAATTCCCAAGAAACTTTGGTAATTCTAGTGGCCCCAAGCTTATCCTAGGATTCTGTAGTGCAACACATTCCGTCAGAATGTAAATGGAGGTTTCGTCATTTTCCTTACAGAATCGGCACTGACTATGTAAAGTGTCCTTTGAGTCGGCATTGCCCTTTAAGAATCCCCGCTACGTATAGGTATATTGTTATTTATTTATTTAGTTGGAATACATAACAGGACGAACCCAAAAACAGTATTCACTTATAGCTAGTAAGATATAAAGTTAAACGTTTACAGATAAAATACAGTAAGATATATTATTTAACAATGTACAAATTTTAAACAGTTAAAGAAAAAATTATTATTATTATAAATTGTTTAGGTAAAAATTATTGAGTGTTTTAGAAAAGGTTATTAGGGAAGAAAAAAATATATCGATGTCAACTAGATTTGCGATTGCATTGAAAGATTTACAGCAACGGAGAACAGGAGAGTTAAGATGGTAATTAGTATTACTGTGATCAATATAAAGTAACAATTTACTCCTGGTGTTGTGAGAGGGGATACTAATGTGCATGAATTTTACAATTTCAATAGAGTCAATTAAATTATTAAAAATTTTATAAAGAAATTTGATGTCGAACATCTGCCTTCTATCTTCTAATGTTATAAGCTTTAAGTTGCGTTTTACATATGCTAAATTATTACAATGTGGTGGGTAAAATTTGTGACCTAAATATTTTACGAATTTATCCTGTACAGATTAAATTTTGTGAATATACACATTCCAAATAATGGATCCAAAACTTAATATACTGTTGATATAAGCCATGTACAGGACACGGATGGTATCTGGTTTTTTAAAATCTTTACAAGTTCTGATAATGAAGCCGCGAATTTTGCGCGCTTTTACGGTAATATAGTTAACATGATGTTCAAATAATAATTTAGAGTCATAAAAGATGCCGAGATCTTTGATACCGAGATACTCTATTGAGTGGGTTGTTATTTAAGCAATAATTTTGCAAAAAAACGTTTTTGTTCCTGGAGAAAGTGATCGCATAACATTTATTAAAGTTAAGATAGAGACAATTGTCGATACAATATAAAAATAGGTTATTAAGGTCATTTTGTATTAGTAGGCAGTCTGAAGGATTTGTTACACTATGGAACACTTTCAGGTCATCGGCATACATTAAAAAATTTGAGAAGGTGAAACAGTTTTTAATATCATTAATATAGATGTTAAACAATATGGGTCCCAAATGGGAACCCTGTGGAACACCTGATGAGATTTCCGTGAAAGCGGAACTGTACAGCCCTATATTAACAGATTGAGTTCTGTTACTGATATAAGATGAGAACCATTTCAGCAGGCTACCATGGATACCAACTCCTGCAAGTTTTCTGATTAAAATATTGTGATCAATTTTATCAAATGCCTTACTAAAGTCGGTATAAATAGCATCTACTTGATAGCCCGTGTTCATATTATCCAACAAGTACTGCGAGTAAATAAATAAATTACTATCAATGGATCGTTTTTTCATAAAACCATGTTGTTCAGTGTTATGTTTTTGAAATCGACGTATAAATAGTCACATAATATAGATTCGAACAATTTAGGAATAACACATAATTTTGAAATGGGTCGATAGTTTTCCACCAAGTACTTATTTCCAGATTTAAAAATAGGAACGATCAACGCAGATTTCCATATTTGTGGGAAATATCCCTCATTTAAAGATTTGTTAAACAAGATGAAAAGTGGTTGAGATATTTCTTCAACACAGCTTTTTAAAAAACAAGTAGGTATATTATCATTTCCAGGTGCTTTATTAGTAAGTAATTTTATTTTATTAACAATAGTAGTGATTGGTATAAAATAATTTGATATATTATTAAATTCAGAGTGACTGGGATTTGTAAAAGCTGGATTAGCGTTAGTGGAGTTAAAAACTGATTTAAAATAATTAGAGAAAGCATTGCAGATTTGTTGACCGTTCGTGATAATTTCATTGTTATTTTCTAAAGTAGTAATAACACTCGACACACCCCTTTTGGTCTTAACGAATTGCCAAATTTGTTTTGGATCAGATAATATGGAGCCTTTAATTTGGTTTATATAATTATTGTAATCAAGATCGATTAAGTATTTAGATCTGCCCCGCAACAGCTTAAAAGTGAGGTAATCTAATTTATTTTTATAATTTTTCCACTTAGAGTGTGCCTTCTTTTTTTCCTTAATAACCTTAACCGTATTGACACTATACCAATGAGGGAATTTGAGTTTATTTTTTGAAAAAATTGGAACATGTTTAGATATGATTCTTTTAATTATAGAGTAAAATACTTCAACACTACTTTCAGTGTTTAAATTGTGTGTATTTAAATTAAGATCTGTCTTAATTTTACTAAAATCAGCTTTGGAGAAGTTAAATTTGGACTGGTTTGCATTCACTTTATTAAATATTGTTTCATTCTGTAATTTAAACTCAAATTCCAACGTGTTATGATTGATATCTTCATTTACTAGGGGAGAGGTACAAATTTGAATATTATTAATTTGAAAATTATTACTTAAAATAAGATCGATGGTATTATTGGAAGAATTACGGAATGCGCTAAATTGAGATAAACCGCAACAAGAAATTGTGTCAACAAATAAGTTTGAGTTATTATCCGTGAAGTTAAGCGGAATGCAGTTTTTGTTTATAGGGTCTAAAGACCACTTAATTTTCGGCAAATTAAAATCCCCACAGACAATAAAGATATCATCAGGATTGTTATTAACGATTTCATCTAATTTAGAACAAAAAATATTGAGACATATATCATCTTTAGGAGGGATATAAGCGCAACACAAATTAAATTTTTGCGAATTATCGTTTCGCGGATATATAGTTACCCATAGATCTTCTGCATCAGATGACCAATCGGCTCGCACAACACTACACATTTGCTTATTAACCGCGATTAAAACACCTCCACCATCACACTTGATTGAGTTTATAGAATTTTCTCGATCACGCCGATAAATAGTGTAAGAGTCAGAGAAGCACTCTGATGTTAAAATTTCTTTGTTCAACCAAGTCTCGGTAAGACAGATGATGTCGTGATCGCAGTTCAAAGAATTTTTATAAATATGATTTAGTTTTGTTTTTAAACCTCGAACATTCTGGTACAAAAAAGAAAGAACCATGGAGATTAAAAAAATATATATAAAAAAAATTAGGTAAAAACGAATTATGACATTTTCATAATGTCTTCGCCAGATGAGATTTTTGAAACTCTAGTTTTATCATCTTTTCTCACAAATATTGAACCGTCACGGACCCAAACAAATTTGTAATGCTTTGACTTTGCCATATCCTTCGCAGATTTTAGTAAAGTTTTAATCGATGGAGTTAAATGCTCGTTGATGAATAGCTGGTTCGATATATTTTCAATTTTTAGTCCCGGGGCCGATGAATTAGAAGCGCGGCGCTTAATTTTAGAAGCTGCCAAGATGTCGTCTCGTTTCTTTTTATTTGTAAGTTTAACGATTATAGGCTTGGGCATGTCAAATACACAGTACCACAGCTCTTAAAGCCCTCAAATATCGAACATATTTAGACTTACTCGCCAATTGAATGGAAATTGTTCTGCAAATAATGTCTATCTTATCTATATTATCAACTAATTAAAAACACTAGATTTTTTGACTGGCTAAGAAAAAAGAATTTTAAGCAGTAGAGACTGCACAATAGACCTAATGTAGTCTAAGTGCCAAATCCACCGTTACACCTTCTTTTTTCGTGGGCTTGCCTGACTTAGTCTCCGATAATACTGATACCAAAGGGCTAGTCCTTTGTACAAGTTTTTACAAGTCCTTGACAGGGTGTGTTCTATAGGTTGTTGGATTAACCTGTGGTTATTCAAACAGTGCCTGTCTTTTGCGATCCAATGCCTCGCAGTTGCACAGTATTTGTTTGGGTGTTTCTAGTTCCTTGTGATAGAGCCGATACAATAGGTCGCCATTATACAGATCTATTTAGTTCAGGTGTCCCTTTACGGGGACATATCTAGTGATGAGTTCTCTTAATGTTTTCAACTGGTTCCTATTATAGAGAGTAGTTTTTCTGTTCTTTTTGAACATCCCTAATAGCACAATATTATTACACGAACGTTCCAGAAACATACCCTTGGGACATTAGAAACGTCTCTTTCATGTTTCTTATTCTCACTCAAACGTAGCTGGGATGTTTCTGGCAATGGCCATGTCATCATTTAACGTATTAGAGACGTTTCTTACTATTGCTGGAACGTTCTAGAAATGACCTAAACGTTTTTTAGTAGGATAATCAAATCTATTACTTTTTTCAAAAATTTATTTGAAAAAAAAATATTTTTTGACACAAAAAATAAAAAATGTTAATTATTACGCTCTGATTCATTGCGTCTATTTCTTTCCGGAGCCCTCCACAACCAGTCATCTATTTTCATTTTCATTTCTTTTTTGTTTACCAATTTACCGAATCTGAAAATGTTTCAATTAAATGATAATATAAACAAATAATATTAGGTTAAAATATTACCCATAATGGCTTCAGCTATTTTTAACTTGGCGACTTCCTTTTTTCCAGTGAATGAAAACAACTTACACAACTATGCATATTCTAATACATTCACACACATTATTGGTACCTTGGTTTTCAAAATACAATACCTAAAATAGTTATTTTTAAATTTAACAAATAAATAATGACTAGAATGTATAAAAGTCACATTTTGTTAAAGGAAATTAAGTTACCTTCTTCATTTTGGCTTGAATACCTCGCACATAAAACGATTGTTTTTGCATTTGCCAAGCCTGATTAAACCTTGAATTGGAAGTGATTTTTTCATGTAGCTTTACGTACAAACTATAAACGACAATCCGGCTTCCTATTATCACTTTTAGTTTATTTAAAAGTTGATAGAGAAGTTGTTTATTACTTTTAAACTTTTCCAAACTTTATTATAAGCGAGGGGAAGCACTTTTTTATTTTCAACTGTCAACACTAATGAACTGTCTGTCATATGTCAATATTGTCATTTGATGGTAGACGTGTTCGGTTAATACTCCGCGAGCAAATCTAATATGAGGTTTATTCCTTTTCATCCATCCAAACAATATGTATAAATGGAACGATTTTTTCATAAGTACTGTAGCTCAGTGCTACAGTTTCAATGCAAAAAAATAGATTCCATCACGAGGACTTGTGTATTTTTTAGCTCGCGGAGGATTAACCGAACTCTTCTGCTGAGCTAGAACAAAGGGGATATTCATCTCTGTCGTAATTAGTTTGTACTCTTTTTTGAAGGAACTATGTATTAAAGATAAATTGGACCTGTAGCAGTTGTATTGGAGTTTGATATGATTGTAGATTTCTGGTGATTGCAATAATTTTATAATTTATTGATATTTCAAAATAATTAAAACGAAAATAGAATACCTAAAACATAATTACGATGTTTCTAAAACGTTCTTGAGAAATCATTCCAGAAACGTTTCTTTAGTGACATCGTAGGGACGTACCATTTATGTCAGAAACATAGAAACATGGAACCTAAATGGGATGTTACTGGCAGATCGGTGTTATTAGGGATGGCCTTCCTATAAAGGTCTTTCCATGTGCTTGTTTTGGGACATTCTCCCAATGGTTGTATTTTCTCCGAACTCGGTCATTTATGACCTGTACTTTTGTGGTTATCTGGTTCCGTTTATTTCTTCTAACCTATTCTTTGTAAGTTTGTCTTTTTATCGCTCTCTATCTCGTGATGACTTGGCACCTAAACTAGTTTTACTCTATTTCGGTCTGTTAGTGTTATCAGTTCTTCGATGCAATCTCATATCAGCCTCGACGCTACTTTCTGACTCGATATGGCCTTAAGGGCCGCCTGGCTGCCACTCAATAACCTTGTGATACTTATGTGGTCTGATATAATGTTAAGATTTACAAAGGTGTTTTTTATTCTGTAAGCACCTAATCTTGCCTCCTCCTGTACCATAAAGTGAAGTGGTAGCAAGTTTTTAGTGCTTGCATTGGTGCTGTGGGGGTTTATACGATCTCTAAGTATAGTGTGCGCTATGATCACCAGATCATCAACATATCCCAGGTTTTTTGTCCATTATTTTTGAGAACTCTAAGCAGCTTATCAATAACCAGTTTCCACGTGAGTGAGACAGTACTCTTCCCTGTGGTACATTACCTCACAACAAATCCTGCTATCATCACTGCCAAAATGATTGCATGTATAACTCCCTCTCTTAGCATAGAGTGTATTCAGGGTAACTATTCTTGAATCTTAGGGAATAGTAATTTTGAAGGAAGAATGACACAAAAATACAAATTTTGCGCGTTGCAGAAAACCGGTTTTCTATTCCCTCGAATTTAAGAATAGCTATCCAGGTCATACATGTGTCCTCGATTCCTCTATATTTAAGAGTTCTAATGATAAAGTCGACGAAAATATTGTCTAATGCTCCTTGTTTTCCAATGTGTTCTCCACTTTTTTTACTAATTTATGAAGAGCTATTTCTGTTCCTTTTCCTGCAGTATAAGCGTATTGATCATATTTTATTGGTCTTTAAACCAATATCCCGTCTCTGATAGCAGTTTCTCTAAAATCTTGAGTACGAAAGATATTTGACTTATTGGTTCTAGGGACTTTGCCTTTCCCATTCCGATTTTCCCAAGTATTTGTATAAAAGTTACCCTAAATGTTTCACCATACTCTTGGTATGTGTCCAAAGGCCAAGTTACTTCTGAGTATGCTGCAGTCTTCTGTATAAAATATCAGATCCGCTTTGTAGCATTATTGGATAAATCCCGTCAATTCCCGTTGATTTGCATGGTTCAAATGAATTGATTGTCTAGTTCAGTTTGTCATAATCTACCACTTTTCAGACAATCTGCCAGTCTTCTCTTGGTTCTTTTACGAGCTTCCATTCCAGTTGGACTAAATTGCCGGTTTGTTTTCTATAGTTTGTTAGTTTGTGACCCAGGAAAGTGAACCATAAAGAGTTCCCTTATCGTTTCATTCCTTGTTCTTGTGAACTCTCCTAATGATTGTGTTTTGTTTATCTTTTGAAAGGATTTTCTGGAGTCTGGTTCATTCTTGGGTACTTTCTACCTCCTCTTAGTGCCTCCTCCAGAAATCTTTCTTGGCTTTGTTGTAACTGGTCAATATGGTTCCACTTTTACTTAATATAGTAATTGTGGATTAGACGATTTATTTTTCGTGAAAATGTGACTGCTTTGCATTTTCTGTATTCAGTTTTAAGGTGATTACAGTACCCATTATAATTTTCGGACATATTTCAAAAAATAATTTTGTTAAAAAATTAAAATTTTGGTAAAATAAATTAGGAAGTAATATCTAGAATATGCATATATTTTAAAATTTTAATTCCTTCCAGTTTCCGAGGAAAACAAAATCAAAGTGCTTTAAATTTTGAAATATAATGAAAATAACATAAAAATAATAAATAACAGCACTATTCTTAATATAATCCCCAAATTTAAGTTCATAATGTCTTCTTAATGATTTTTTAAAATTCGCCAAAATTAGTGGCTAAAACGCCTCGTTAAGTGTTATCTTCTGTTGTAAACTGGTGTAAAACATTGCAAGAAACGAATGATGACGAAGAGTGTACGATACGATAGAGACGTGTTACACCAGAAGACAGCACTTAACGAGGCGTTTTAGTCACTAATTTTGTCGAATTTTAAAAAATCAATGCAAGATATTAAGAGCTCGAATTTTGGGATTAGATTAAGAATAGTGCTGTTGAGGAATGCATTTATTTTTATTATGATATTTTAAAATTTAAAGCTCTTTGATGTTTTCTCGGAAACTGAAAGGAATTAAAACTTCAAAATATATTCATATCTAGATAATATAACCTAATTTATTTTGCCAAAATTTAATTTTTTTTAAAAATAACTTTTTGAAATATCTTTGTCCGAAAATTATAAGTGGCGCTGTATTTACATTAAGTAATTTCTTAGAAAACCAGTTGCTCATCATCTTAAGGTTGCTCGGCAGACGTCAGTAAAAATTATCATTAATATGAAAAAGGAAAAACAGTAGCTCCAAATTGAAGCCTTGGTGAACACCAGATAATTCAATATATCTTTTGTTGGATACTTTCATATTCAACATATTATGTAGTCGGCCTATGCTGTTAAGATTTTCTTCGGGATACAATGAATCTGAAAAGAAATTACCAACTTTAATGCAACAAATTGTAATCAATTGGGATATTATGAGCATTACTAAATTATAATAGTGATGAGTCTTCCAGACAAATTTGTCTTGTTTTCCAAATATGACGTTTGATATTTTAATTTTACAATAATTTTTCACTTTAACATGTTTGTCATTTTTACACTTACTTTATTTTTAGATTCTTGGTTTGCAAATTTAGCTAATACTACCAGCTTTTTCAAGTCTATCAGGAATAGCATTTTTTATGTGTAGTTGTTTAGTTAACTAGTATATTAAAAAGATAGATAATACTATAGTCTACCTTGCATTTGAAAGTGTTTGAAATATTTGTGTTGTCAGGTGACCTTGTTCAACAAAAGTTAGATTAAAAGTGATTTCAAATATGGTATTGATTTCCTTTTCATTCTACCAATAAGTAATTCAAAACAGGAAAGCAATTTAGAAGTTTTTTAATTAAAAAGGACGCTCGGCAATTATTCTTCAAGGAGGAATTTCTCTAGGACAATATAATTGACGTTGGATTCCATCAAAAAAAATTATAAAATATAAAACACGTTGTTTAGGTAACCGATTTGAAGACATTAAATCAAACTTTTCGAATGATTTCCATTATTTTCTAAGAAGTGATAGTAAGCTCTCAAATTCTCTTCGAAATAAATGGCAATAAAGAACTGATAATAAGATGGGGCTTTTACTCAAGATAGATTTTAATAATATAGATCAAAATTTCTATGACATTCTTTAATCCTATGAAATAGAACAATCATCTAAAAAGCAACGATTAAATAATAGATTTTTGAATCAAATTGATGAAACTCGAGTTAATATTTTATGTCCTAAAAAGAAAAAACTTTAGGACCGACGTTAAATAAATAAATAATAAAAACAGTCAACCATATTTGATTTATTCTAAAACATGTAACGATCCAGTTTTTATAATAAAGCAAGTACTTTTTGATGGCTCCTTGTATGTGTAATTTTAGTCTACGCTTACCTTTTTATCCAAATAAGGGTGTTTATTTACTTTCTTCGTCTCGTTATATCCCTGTGTTCTTTTAGAGTGAGTTCATGTCATTTTTTAGTCCATTTAGTTGATCGACCCTAAAATTTGAGTTTTGCTGCTATCATTGAATTAATTACCCTGTTTCAGTACTTGTTTAGTAGCTAAATATACCTCATACCTTGTATAGTGATTTTCTTCTTTATTCTTCAACTTGTATCGCTTTTTAGAATCTGTATTTTGAATATTCACTCAAGTTATTAGCGAAATTTCCAATATTCATTTAGTAAATTGTCATAGATTCATATCATCCAATTACATATATTCTCCCAATCTAATAATAAATCTGTTATAATCTTTTGGATTTTGGTAAGCTGTAGAAAAGTAATAAATAAACATTTTTGATGTTATTTTTGACATTTCCTTCAAAATAGTTAGGTTAATGAACTTTTCTTCTTTCTTTTTCTGGGCGTTGCTTGTCATTTGGAAATATTACTGCGTTCATTGCAGCTCTGGGTTCATTCGTTGCAGCTCTGGGTTCGTTCGTTTGATTATTAGAAATGTTGTCACTCCGGAATTGATATTCACCTGTTTCATGACATTCTCGACGTGATTTATCGATTTGTGCGTATCGTATTTCAGCAGCAATAGATGCATCGATTTGTTTTAAAACGGTATTCTGGACGAAGACAACACCCTTCGTTATTATTAATTTTTGAGAATAGTTCTGGTGGCGAATAGTTTTGGTATTCATGAATTCGAGTTCTGGTAATTTTGGTTTGTTAGCACGGGTAATTTGTTGATTGGCCAGTACAACTTTTTGAGGTCAGGTGACGACTAGATCGAGAGGTAATTGGTCGCTAACGTTCGGTCTACGGCGATGTATCTCGAACAACTGAGAAGGTGAAGCTTATGTGGTTTCAAAAAAAAAAAGAACGTTTGTCAGATATAGCTAAGTTGGACGGTTTTGCTTTTGCCTGTTAAGCATCCTTGTGGAATAGTGGTTGAGTTTTGTCGGCCGCCATTACCTCGCAGCAACCTCTTGTTGGATTTTTTGAATTGGATAGCTGGCCCCTTTGGAAAACACATTGGCCATAACCGCCGTTCACGCTTATGCTTGTTAGGAACCTAGTTTGGTTTGGATTTGGACCCTTTTTCTGATTAAAAGGGTAAGTTTTTGCAAGAACCTTTTTTTTATCCTTTTCTCTAGTTGTTGAAGGGTATATATAAATTCTTTGTTAATATTATGGGTGCTATTTGGGTTCAACTCATTATTGAGTAAGTTTATTTTGTTTTGTTATCTCAAACATTTGTATAAGAATTTTTTATTTTATTTTACTATTAGATAGTATATTTTAAATTAAATGGTGGGTGCAGTTAATGGTTTTTTTTTTAAATATCTTTTTGCAAGGAATAGCTTAGTGAGGCCTTAATCGGTTTTATTGGCTATTTCAGGTTTCTTGGAGGGAGCATAGAGAGCCTTATTTGCATACATTTCTTGGAGGGGGTATAGAAAACCCCATTTGGAATTGGAACATTTGGTGCATATGGAGATTTGGATCAGCTGTGGATTTCGAAGGGCTGAGCAGCCCGAATCAACTAGTGTGGTAGTACTCTACTACGAGATCGTTGACTGCAGCTGCGAAGAAGCCATGTTTTGTTCAGCTAAGTCTGTCCTATTTATTTAAGTGATTTGTTTATATAATCGCACACCGATTTTCTTTTTTTATATATATATATATATATTTTTTCTTCTTTAATTGGGAAAAGTAGCGCACACATTATTAATTTAATTTCAGGGATTTTGTTAAATTATTTGAGGTAGATTTACTGTATAAATGGGGGTATACTGAAGGCCTACTTGGCATTAATGGCCCATTTTACTTTTATATATATTTAGATGTAAGGCGGAAATTAAGGTTACTCTTATTTTTATTTCTCTGATTAATTTTTACCCGTCGTTTTTGGTACCAAAACCGCCGTACGTTATTCAATATTTTTTTTTATTATATTTTGGACTTGTGCGCTACCCAAAAGTTGTGATAGTGATAATTTGTTTTTGCCTATACCATAAATTTATCATTAAGTTGCTTGTTGTGGTCTTTTTCTCAAAATAAAATATATATCGGTGTGTATTGGAAGTATTGTCTTTGATTTACCCAGTTTAGCCGTTTAAGAGGTAAGTCAATTTTGGAATCTGGAAGAAGATATAACGGCTTGGCGCTCAATTAATTCGATCATTTTTAAACTCACTCCCATCTCCACTACAGAGTGAAGCTGAAGGCAGAAAGGTTGAGATCGACAACCCGGTACACTATAACCCCGGTTTTTGAGGTTATAAACATTCCCCATTTAACAGACTTTCTATCTCTTATAAATATTAAGCGAGATACCGTTATGGATACTTTAATTTCGGACACGCTGTATAGGGTAATAGATAGGTAGAAGAGGAGTAATTGAATAGGCCCCAAGATCAACATACTAGACTCTACTTGATTTATATCTATGTGGTTGCTTAGTTGCTATAGTAAATAGTTTGTTGAGACTTGCTATAAACGTTTTTTTAAGGTTCTCTAATATTGAAAAAAATTTAACTAAACCTTGTTACATAGTGGAAAATAGAATTTCAAAATTTTGTTATTTATGATGGCCAGCTAAAAAGAATTAACATTCCTCAACTTCTTAATTTAGTTAACAATAGTCGGTGTGAACTAATTAAATTGAAACGTATAATAAAAACATTATTAATAGGTACATTTTGGGGAAATTTCTCTCGAACTCAACTTCCTGTTTCATTTTATAATACCAGTCGAGTGCAACAGGCCAGATTAATTATGTATTTATTTATTTTTTATTTGTTGAAATGTGATAGCAGGCGTAGATATAACGGTAACAGTTTAGTTTATAAAACAGAGAACCTGCTTTGATAAAAGTTCAAATGTGTACCGTTAAAAATTTTTGTCAGGTTGTTCGGTTACGTTATGCTTTAATAGTTCTTTGTTGCTCTGAATTCTGAAAATTTGTATTCTTTCTTGTATAAAATTTTCAGCTGCGAAGCTCTTGTAGGGTTGCCACCTTTTTGAAAACTGAATAATAATAAATAAAAAAATCTAAGTACACGTTAAACTGCTAACAATGCATCGCAAGCACTTTTTTTTTCACTTTTTAACAATATCCTAATTAGGGAGTTATATCGTAAATGAATAAAAGGCTTTAAGGTACGGTTCCACTTGTGCGTCCGCTGCTTGCAGCAATCGGTGCGTCCGACGCATAAACTGATTGCTTGAATCAAAATTCTAGTTGTTAACCTATTTGATAGATGGTAGGTCATTGGTTTTTACTGTCTCATTCTATAAACACAATTCATTAATTCTACTCTATTTTTAATTTTTAATTTGCCCAGAATATTCTTAAAGAATGTTGTAATATTGCCAGAATATTCTATCAACATGCTACGAACATTCTTGGAATGTTCTATGAAAATTCGAAATGGACTATTTTAAATATTCTATGAATGTTCTGAAAACATTTAGTAGAGTATTTCGTGAATATATTTAGAATATTGTACGTAATTTTTAGAATATCGTACAAATATTTTTAGAATATTATACGAATATTTTTAGAATATTATACGAATATTTTTAGAATATTTGAAAAAGATATATACAGGATGTTTCATATGAGAAGACTTCTTTTTTAACTGAGTATATTAGTCATTAAAATAATATTTTTTGTCGAAAAAGTTATTTTAATATACGCAGTTCAAAAAAGAAAATTAAACTTATGTAACAGCCTATATTGCAGTAGTTTTTAAAATCTTATTAAAAAAAACTGCAGTTGCGTATTGCTATAAATCTAAATAATTATTTGATTATCTAAAAAATTATGTTCTTAAACAAAATTTGAATCAGTGTTTATTTTAAGCTAGTAAATATGTTTTCTTTTTAATTATTTTTTTTAGTCTTTCGGGGCCTTTCACAGGCCATTGCTTGACAGTAATCTCTACACCAACATTGGTACATCCACTGTCCTTGTATATTTGTTGCACAACACCGAAATATAAATAAAATAATCTTTGTTAAAAAATTATTTACCTCTTATTAGCCATTTTTATTAAAAATGTTTTCTTCTATTAGAACCAAATACAACTATATTTAGTTGCTTATTGGCTTTTATTTTCGTCATTATCCTTTTAACCATTTTTAAGGAAATTTGGTCTATACACAATAGATCTGAAGAGATCGATGTGGGGAAGGCTACATGGCTCATAGTCCTAACAAATCTAGGTATTGTGACGGCCTACCCCCGGCACCCCCTATTTTGTTCGTTATTTTACTCACTGAAATATTATTATTTACCTCACAAGTTTATTTTACTTTAAATTCTATACTTACTGTATTTGGCCTTTTTTCCTCCAGTAGTAAAAGTAATCGTCTAGTATAGTAGTATATACCTACGTTGTAATAATGTTAATTACGGTAAACTGGATTCGATGCAAAGTTTGGTGCAAATAAATACAACATATATTTAAACTCTTTTTATTTTTCATACTTAAATGTGATGCAATAATTAGCAAAGTATATTACAATTGTTACTATTTACTAAGATCTCACTTGAGTCCCGTTCAAACGCAGACCATATTCATTTGCTATCAATATATATTTTATTTAGGTTGATGACCAACGGAGTTAACGAACAGCGTCAATTCGCCAGTTGATTAACTTCTGTATTGATGTTTATATTATTATTTAGGTTGCTGACCAACGGAGTTAACGAACAGCACCAATTCGCCAGTTGGTTAACTATTGTGTTGATGTTGATTTGATTTTATTCTAGATATACACTGGTTGTGTAACGTTCATTTTTGGCCCCACGAATTAATAAAATTGTTTTGGCTTACCTGGTTAATAATACGGAAAAAAGGGTAAAATCGTATTGATGATATCACTATTATTTTTGTCATTAACTAATTTCACCTGTATTCTAACTTTTGGACATCATTATTACAATTTATTTCATCTCATCACTAAGTAAAAGGATGGTAGCTCACCCCTAGTATAATACTTTGTACAATGGTCATATTTACAGTGTAGTGTTCACTGTTTTAATTTGCCAGATTCTCCTAAAAATAGACCAAGTTTCGTTGTAAATTTATATATATTATGTATTATAGTCTCACCTTTGTTTAATTAATTATTTACGATACCATTCTTTAAGACTTTCTTTGTTTATTTTTGTTACAGATGTCAGGTTAGATTAATGTTTATTAATTATGACAGTGAATGACATGAACGTCATTTGACGACAGAACACCGACAAGTGTCATGTTTGTAGTACGTTCTAATATCGGGCTCAGAACCCGAGGTAAGGTAGTTTCACAATGAGCGATTTTAAGTCGTGAGGGATTTTGTTTTGCGATCGCTGTTGTGTTAATTTTTTGTCGGGAACAGTTTCCCAAATGTAGTTATACTGTATATAAATATAGTTTTTAGGGTACCTTTCGTAAATGGTCTGTTAAGTTATATAGTGGGGAATTCTTGAGGATGAATTTCTGAACCCACTTGACATTTATCGAAAAGGGATTTCGGCCATTTTGGACGGCTGACGTATTGTTTTTTTCTGTCAGTGGGTATTCAGTCACGAGAGACGATTTTTGTGTCGAAATAGAATTTTCTTAATATTTAGCCCCATCGGCTTACCCTAATTAAAGGGGATTTTAGATTCTATTTCATGGTTAACTGTGGGTAAATGGACATTTCGTATTTTGAGGGGAATTTTAGTGAATTGGTAAATTCCCATGGTCATTGGTCCAGCCCATATCTAATATAGGATTTTAACGCAATAATCGGGAGTTCACAGCATTTGGAGAGTGGAATATTGTTGTACTGTGAATCATCTCACGTGGTTCTCATCCTTGAAAGGCTACCAAGTTAACCCTTTACGAAAAAGGTATGTTTTGTATATATTAGGTTATGTTACCAACCATGTGTAACAGAATTTTAATTATTGGAGCTCATAATACTGTTTATGACTCACTGTTGAGCCAATGTAGTTTTTCTTTATCCTAGATACTGAATATTTTCTAGTTTATGTACATTTTTGGGTAATCCTATAGTTCGGGATACTTGAGTCAATGTGTATTGACATTTTTCTTTGTAATATTTTAAGGGTTTAACCCAGGGGGTTGTTAGCCCAGGATTAGACGACAGTTTCACACAGGGGGTTGTTGACCCAGGATTTCAACAGTTGTACACAGAGGATTATATCGTCCGGAGTTCAACGGTTTCATCGAGGGAACACAGAACATTGGTATGCTAGCCGCCTAGCTTTCTTGCAGCTAGATTTACAATGATGATTCTCGTTCTGGATAGGAAGATGGGAATGCTGTGAAAGAAGACACCCTACTATCAGGTTTTTTTTATACGTTATATTGAAAGTTTCATGTGTGCATTGTTAATCTATACATTCACTTTCAACCGAATGTTGTCAAGGTATTTTCAACATTATTTATACTTTTGAGCACAGAATGTTCTAGGGTTCTTTCACTCATAACTTAAGTATTATCAAATGTTACATCGTTTAATTGATTAATATTTTAAATGTTTACTTAATTTAAGCACTTAATGCTGATGTAGTAATCCTTCGGGTCGCAGAACACTTGGACTGCTTCCACGTTTAAGTTGTAATTCTTCAGTTATTAAGGGCTACTGCCATAATTTTACTTTATTCAATTTATTCATTATTAAATGGACCAGACTTAACGATTAAGTTAAGCAATCTCAGAAGACCCGTTTGGGGGCAGAGATTAAGTAACCTCTTCCAATCTGGGAGTTTAAGTAAATAACCTCTGTGTCTGAAGTCCTTTGTGTATCTTTGTATATTTATTTTATTTTTATATTTTTATTTAGTTCTATGAATTATACTTAATTATAAAATTTCATGGTTTAATAATTTTCTTTTGGGTAGTTTGGTCTTAACCAAAAGTTAAGCAGATATCGCCTTCCAATTTGGAGAGGGTTATAAGATTATAAAGATTATAAGTTTACTGTTTTTATAATATATGAAGTAGTATAGGTACGGTGATGCACAATATTTAAGTTAACTATTATATTATATTTTTTTTATGTAAGGTGGAAATTAATGTTTTGCGCAAGCGTCATGCCTGGTACCAAGCTAACGACGAACCGTTCCATACTTTGATACATATATTAATTTTTTTTTTTGGGTTATGCATATACATACACTGTGTAAGTTTTTCCTTTTAATTTCCTCCAACTTTTTTTTTTTTTATTATCTAAGCCATCAGGTAATTAGTTTGTATATTTACTAAATATTTTTTTTTTTTTTATAAAGGAACATAAGTTGAGGTTTGTCTTTTATTTCTTTCCTCATTTACTGGGTTTTTGGGGAAATAGGATCATAGTTTGGCCACTATATAGACCCAGTTGGCGCCTATTTATTTGTCTACTATTTCCGGAATTTTTGTAAGCTATCCACCCCCTAGCTGCCGTCTGAGCGACGTCGAAGGCCCGAAGGTTGACACCGGAACAACCGAAACTTGTGTAACCGTAGTAGACAACATTTTTAATTGTAATTAATACTTTAATAATTTTTTTTTAAGTTTAAAAATTTTGGTGGAATCACCAAGTTCTTTTTGTAGGTTACAGTTGCACCCTCTTAGGTAAATATTTCGACGAGTATAGAAGTGATGATCAACGGAAGTAACGAACAGCGCCAATTCGCCAGTTACCTTACTATGTTGATTTCACATATACTTTGTTTCAAACCTAGTAGAACAGGTTACTTAGCATATAGGTGTCCCCCCTTGAGCTAACGAACAGTGTATTCACCAGTTGGTTAACTTACTATTAAACTTTACCATCTTGGTTTGTACATGTTATCCAAGATAGCACATCCTTGTATATTTCTAAAATTATGATTTTTATAATTTCTATTGAATTAACTTAATACAATCCTGTATATTTTTTTATATTGATTATTATAATTTCTTCAAAAGGAAAGACTTGTATTTCGTGCAAAACTTTTTAATTAATAAATGAAAAGCGCTTTCGGCTTATTTGCCATCATCAGTGATTATCTACAAAAATTGTGGATGTAAACTTACAATTTAAAAAATATATTATAAAATCTGAATAAGACTTTTAAGTCAAAAGTTAAAATTGTATATATACGATTGTTTGGACAAATTAACAATTACAAGAAACAAACAAAGTGACAAAAAACTGGTATTGGGAATAGTGAGTGTGGGATAAGCCCTTACAAATCATATCTGATCTCCAGAAGCAAGTTAGCTTGTGTGGAATTAAGGAATCATGCCACCCTCACTATTCACAAAATTGAAAAAAACGTTAACAAATTAGTTAAAATTTAAAGAAATTTACAAATAGAAGGTGACTGTGGAAGATATATTGAAATTTGAATCTAGAATACAATAGTTAATATAAATAAAGTTAAACGCAGAAGGCCAAAGTAAAAAAACTGAAGGTTTTTTTTATATTTTATATACATTATAATTATAAAAAAAAAAAATAAAAAAGTCTACCTACTGCCCACAACGTATCCAACAAGTTCCTGGTCATCCTCATTCCCAAAATTAGATATTTCGGGATATTTACAACTTGCTAAATCATAATCTTAGTATTATTAGAATTTTTCAAATTTAAATTTATCTATTCATTTTTATTCAAGTTGTTTAACCGTTTCCACATGACAGTGGTGACAAGAGACACTTGAAGACGTTGACTTGTCAAATGTCAAGAGAAGGAGGTACGTTCACCTCAGTGTGGAACATGTTTCACCGAGTGTGATTCGAGTGATTGGAGGTGGTTAACGAAGATCAAAATTTGTTAGTATTAAATTTAAAGATTTGATTTATTACTAGTTAAATTTAAATAAATGTTTAATATAAATGATATTATTATTTTGACAAAAATGTCACTCGCGTGATTCTGATTCTATTGAAATAACTTAATACAACCCTGTATATTTCTTAATATTGATTTTTATAATTTCTATTAAAATACTCAAAATTTCACCCATCGAAAACAGATGTTTATCCTTACTGTCTTTCGGAGTGTGTGACCTGTAGGCCATGTGGTTTATTGATAATATTTTACAGCAAGCCTTTGTTTAAACGAAAACTTGGTGGTATCTCAAAGAAAGTTACATAAATCTTTTGACTCACCATTGAAAATACAGACATTAGATTATGTACTAATTTAATCTAGCGTTGTGACGGCGTCGATTTAGGTACGTCGCAGCGTTGAGCGTCGCCTTGCGTCGAGGCGCCTAACTTTGTGGTGGAAAGGAAGGTATTTATTACGGTACTGCATTGGAACAGATATACGGTAGAATTATGTATGGACGTGATATTATGAAGGAAATATTTAGGGACGGCAAGCGTCGGAAATAAGGCGTGGGACGTTGACAGCGTTCGGGAATAGGAGATATTGTAGGATAGACGTTGTTTAGGAAGAACGTTTTAGGAAAGGTACTGACTACTGAACTTGAAATATAACTGGATACAAATAATAAATGAATGCTTGTACATCAAATAATAAAAAATCAATGCTTGCACATCAAATAATTAAAAATGAATGAATACGAGCTCATTTGGGTCTGACTTCTTATACTAAAGTTAATGGCTTTTGTGACATTTCTGTATGTATTAGTTCCCAGAGAAATACGAATGTGGGTGCAAAAGGGGGTGGCTTATTAATTATGTGCCTTGAGAGCTTTGTGTATCGAAATATTGTCGAAATGGGTCTTAACATTGAAACTAGAAAGATAAGCGAGTTAAATGTTTTAATGATGATTACTTCGTGAAAAGAAATATGTTTCATGATCTAGTTCTCAGACACGTGCACGAAATTTGGATATTTTACGGACGTGGTTATAGATATTATTTATTAGGTGTTGTAAATAAGATTTAATTATCTGGGATATTTTTCGTTAAATGAAGGATTTTGAATTTAATAAGAATGCAATATTATATTTATTAAATGGAATTAATAAATTATAAAGGTACCTAGGTGCGGTAGGTTACAGTATCAACAACTAAAACACAAAACATTGTTTATTATTAGGATTAAGGTAATACAAGTCAATCTTATGATTTTAAATAACCACATTTTCTGCATATAAGCAGAAAACCATAGACAAAACAAACAACAATGAAAATTAAAACTTTCTTACATGTTTGAGGTTAGGTTTTGCATAGAAGGTCATGCGATATAACGCCATGCAGTTCTACCACCACCACTTCTCTACATTATAGCAAATAACAAAATTTCTTAAAAATAAATAATTATTTACAATTTAACACATAAAATGAATTATCTTTTTTATATAAATAATATAATTTAAATATAACAAATAAAATTATCCAAATATTATTTAGAATATTCTATAAATATTTAAAGGATGTTATTTATTCATGTACTATATTATTGTTCTCAGAATATTCTATGACGAGAATATTCATAGAACATCCTATAAATATTCCTATAAAACGTTCTCAAAATAGAATATTGTCACCTTGTCAGAATATTCTCAAAATATTCAGTACTGTCTGGGTAGTCCTAATTTAAAAAAAAATAAAATGTTTGTTGGTACCTTTGTTTTGTTATTGTTTTATTTAAATTTTGTATGAACTTTGCATGTTACAATTACGTAGCTTATTCGTAATGGATATGTCACGGTAAGTCAAATTATTATTAACCTCGCCTTTTGTTCTTTGTTTTATTTTTTGTTCAGTTTTCATTTTTGTATTAAATAATTTTCACATTTCAATACACTGACTCTATGACTTTCCATTTAGGCGTGCCTGAAGTGATGAGTAATCACTTAGAAACCGGTCGCATTAAAAGTTCTTTTCTTTACACCTAAGTACTCAATGAATAGGTAGAATCAGAAAGAAATTATTTTTTAAGTATAAGCAATCCCGATGTTTATTTAAACACAACGATAAGAACATTGGGAATTTGGACCGCCTCGCCCGCGACGCGGGGACATTCATCATTAATTCTTCCTCGAATAACTACTATTCTTGTATTGCGTTTTTATTATTATAGTTTTGTTAATCGAATATCATACGGAGTATTCCATTTATTTTCTATTTCTCACAAGTCAGAAGTGGTATACACTCGCGACTGAACACAATGCCTCAGAGTTATACTAGTATTTTGAAATGTCGAAGTCGAAGTATAAAAGACGCCGACGCTCACTGTCGACTTCCTCATCATCCTCGACATCCTCATCAACGTCAAGTACATCATTTTCTACTGGGGGTGGCAAGTCACGGCATACAATCAAAAGGTTACAAAAGAAAATATTTGATCTACAAGATTATAAGTATGTAGTTTAACAATAACTGAAAGCGTCATACCATCTTTTGACCCAATGTTGAATAAACACAATGCTGGTGATTGGGTGCGTAAAGTTGAAGATTTGATTAATTGTCATAACTGGGATGAAATATTAGCAATGAAACTTATTACAAATAAATTACGTGGCAATGGAAGACGTTAGTATGACTCTTTGCAGAATCCTTTTATCAAGTGGACAAAAATTAAACAATTATTAATTGACAATTTCCGTTCTCAAGTGCATTTTGGATGTCTATTAATTCAGGCTATTCCCCAAGTGCAGGGCAAAATTTAAGTGACTATTATTTTGAAAAATGTAAAATTTAGCCATTCCTGATAAATATACAGTATGGTTCAAATGAAAGGAATAAATTCATTATAATGGAAGTAGTTGGTTTTTCGAAAAAATGCTCGAACAGGTCAATTTTGTTTACTCAAAGCGCAATTTTTTAAATAGAATTCAATTTTCCCCCACTTCACATTTTTGGGCAGTGACGTCATTGACAATTTTTTTAAATAGTAACCCCAATTTCTTTTTCTTGATTTTGATAGATCTTGCAATTTCCTACTCGGAAACATAATATTTAAAATATCTTACATAACAATTTTTTTTGAATAAAAGACATTTAAAGCTCAGACATATAAATTTTATTTTATTTTGAGAACACAATAAATGAATAAAAGATAGTTATTTGTAATTAAGTGCTTAATCTAACAAAATAATTAATAATAATAATAATAATAATAATAATAATAATAATAATAATAATAATAATAATAATAATAATAATAATAATAATAATAATAATAATAATAATAATAATAATAATAATAATAATAATAATAATAATAATAAAAAAGAATTTGTGAAATTGTCATTAAATTCTTTTTATTATTATTATTATTACTTTTTTAGATGATGCACTTAATAACAAATAATCTTTTATTCATTTATTGTTTCAAAATAAAATAAATTTTATGTATCTGATCTTTAAATGACTTTTATTCAAAAAAAATTGTTATGTCAGATATTTCAAATATTATGTTTCCGAGTAGGAAATTGCAAGATCTATCAAAATCAATGACGTCACTGCCCAAAAATGGGAAGTGGGGGAAAATTAAAGTCTATTTAAAAAATTGCGCTTTTAGTAAACAAAATTGACCTCTCCGAGCATTTTTTCGAAATACCACCTACTTCCATTATAATGAATTTATTCCTTTAATTTGAACCATACTGTATAATAGACCCTAATGTCAGTTTGTCCGCCAGAGCTGCCAATTTTGAAACTGTAGGTGAGCTCTCTAACTATTTAAGTCATATATCTACAAAATCAGTTAAAAATCTGCCTTCTACAAGTCAAATATATTCACGAAGTAGTTAATTTTCCTCATTACAAAATAAAATGAAACAACCCCTTTGTTCCACCAAAATTTCATGTTACAACTGTGGTGGCAATCATAGGGTACGAGATTGCACTAAGTCGTTGGTTGAATGCCGAAAATGCAAGAAACTAGGGCATACGACCGAAGAATGTAAATTGAAAAATTAAGTCAACGAATCAACCTGTAAGTCAGATATCAGTTGAAAGCATTTATAAATGAGCAGAAGATAAACTCTTAAATAGATACTGAAAGTACATGGACCTTGCTTAAATTATCTATTGCCCAGAAACTAAATCTAAATATTATTAATGATAACGTAGGCAAAACTCTCAAAAGTTTTATGGGTAAGTAGGTACGCATAAGAGACTACATCAGCGATAAAAGTCGACTGCGTTACCGCTCTTGTAAATATCATATTACTAGAAAACGAATATTTGTCTACGATTTAATTATTGGAACCGATTTTCAGAACCAAGAACACGTTTTATTTATTTACTAAGATAAACAATGTTAAGAACATTGTCGCCACTAATAAATAATATTAATGTTGATATTTTTAACAACGTGAATGATTTTAACCATCACAGACTATGGAGAAATAAACAACTTACAAAAATCTACTATACGGAAACTGATATTACAAGATTATAGAGATTGTATATCTTTTCATTAGCTGATTTAGGAAAAACTAAAGCAATCAAAATGCAAATTAAATGTACTTCCAACGATCCCCTTGTTTATAATCCATATAGAATGTCTGTTAGTGAAAAGGAACGTTTGAATGAAATTATACAAGGCCTGCTTGAAAACAACATCATTCGCAAGTCATTGTCACCTTAAGCTAGTCCTATTTTGTTGGCTAAATTTGTAAAAAAATTACATGCATTCATGCTTAATCATGTTTGTTGCATCCGATAGAAAAGGTACCTGTTCCTATGGAATTACTTCATTTCGACCATTTGGGTATATTTATAACCAGTCGAAAAGGAAACAAGTATTTGTTTGTAGTGGTGGATGCGTTCACGAAATTTTGTTTCATTGAACATTGAACCATTGAAAAGCACAAAGTCAAGAGAAAGTAATAAAATAATAACCAATATAATGTATCTTTTTGATGCGCCGAAAAGAATAATAAATGATAGAGGAACTGCCTTTACTTCGAAAACATTTAAGTGTTTCTGTCTGAATTATGGAATTAAACATGTATTAAATGTCGTAGCCACCCCCAGAGCCAACGGTCAGTGCGAACGCTATAATAATACGATTTTAGCTCCTTTGGCCACAACAGCTGTTAACAATACTAAAGATAAATGGCATATTGCTACCTACTTTCTGTGCCTAAGCACCTGAGGTGGGATTTATGTCAATCCAAAGTTGAATGCCGACTAACTACAGTGAAGAAGGGGGTGAGTCGTAGAAACAGTGATGTTTGTGAGTGGGCGCCAGGAGTTTAACCTCACATCCAACAATCCATGTGACAGTTCACTACCAAACTCCAAATAGGAAACTATAGCATCTCCTCTACAAGGCCATCAAGCGTCTACAAATCAAGTATGCTCCTCTTATATCAGTTACTTTACCATAAAAATAGATGCTGACAGTTAGCAAGTGGGGATAAATAATAAGTTAAGTTCAAAATATACTCAAGTTCAATAATATAAATATATATGGTGTTGACACGGGGGGTCAACTTCGTTCACACTATGAAATATACTAATATTTACCAAATTAATAACAATTAAATCACTTAGTACATTACTATCAAATTCCCCAACTATTAACAGTAATCCAGTATCACTGGGAGTAATATTTACAACTAAAACGCTATATTAAACTTAAAAATCATTAAACGGGACTAGGGGTAATCGTAAAAATGTAACACATGAGGTGTGTACTGTATTTAGCAAATAAACAAATAATAGTGTACTATTTACTGACGCTAGGGGTAAAAACAAAGAAAACTCCGTTACTTATTAAAAATATTAACTACCCTTAAGAATATACCCCACAAAGAGCTCTTGGTGACGTGTTTCGGGTTTAATTTAAATGTACTGTAAACCATACACCCCTAAACCTCGTTTACATTAGGTTTAGATTAAAACACGTACTAATAACACCCCCCAATAAAATAGATTAAATAGTAATAAGTAATATAAAAAAACAAGATAGCAAAACTTGCGGTACACCGTGACTTCTTCCCAGCTGCTCTAGTAGACGGTTGATGTCCTACTTCGGCATATAAATCAACCTGCCTGTCGTAAAGGTTGGTAGCCCGTCAGACGATTACTAGCTGATCACAAGGAGTACTAACTGGTCACAAGATGTGCTAGTCAGCCCGTCACAAGAAGTGTTGGTCCTTCACAAGGACTACTGGCCCGTACCAAGAATTGATAGCCCGTCATAAGAAGTGTTGGCCCTTCACAAGGACTGATAGCCCGTCACAAGAACCCTAAAGAAAACGTATAAGATAAAACACAGCGATAACTATTTATCCCTGGTTATATAAAGAAGTTAAAATTAAATAACCAGGTACCTACATAGCCTTCTCGTGAAGCGAGTTCTAGAAATAGGTAATAACTACTCAACGTTTACTAATTAATTAATGTTCGGCTTATCAATTTATGTACATAATCTTCAGATTTACAAAGTAACAGGATAGACGGCTCGTGAAGCGAGTTCTACCCAACAATTACATTTAATAAGCAAATTACACCCTTAGACTTCAAGATACTACCCCTAATAATCAATCCCATATACTGAAAACATATACAACGAAAAGAACATAACCTAGGGTTAGGTCTAAGTAAGCATTCTAACTAAAATCAAAGCATATTTACCCTTTTTTTTTTAATCCGCAAAAGGAGGAACAAGTGATGCACCAGATAAGCTTGACCGGCAAATTCGTGAACGGCTTATTCAGAAAGACTACATATATATGTAGGCACTGAAATAAAAGAACGAAGGTCTTACAAAAGAATAACTACGTCGTAACTTAAAATATTGTGTAGAAGAAAACTTACCAATGAGATTCAACACGTGGTTAAATATATCCTCCTAAGAGCTCCTACAACATGTGATCACCAAAAAATACTACCAATCCACACTGTTGTAAACTTAAAACAAAAAGGTTGCTTCGCAATATCCCAAATGGATTGAAACGACTTCCAATAAATTTCGAAGCAGTACCTTTCAAAACAAAACCTCGTGTCGAATATCAATCTTGAAAAATCCAGAAGGGCGGAAACCGACGTCACTTCAAAAAAAAACAGTAATACCAACATACCTTAGCGACAAATAGATGTCCCATCAGCGCCCTCTATTACGAAATAAATTCTTGACAGAAAGGGCTAAAATAACCAAACGAACCTCTAAAACCAAATAAATAGCCTAACTAAACTCAAATAGAGGTTCTATCTACCCCAAACTGATCATATACCCACAATTAACGTCAGAGCGGAAACGCTAGACCGACATCTTGAATACAGGGCAGCCACATGCTCACCCAGAGTGTCGCAGAGGGACCTCTCTGTTCGAATATCGATCCCAAAAGCACAGTGGTTAAAATGTGGGTATAGAAGGACCCATTAAATAATTACTGAACAGGGATAAAAACTAGCTTATTTCTATTTTTATGAAAAACGGCTATAAGGCCAAATTTAAACGTTACAATATGTATGTGAAACAAGTTCAATGTGCAATTAATTAATTGTACATACAACAAAGCTATAGGTGTTTCACCAATGGATGTCTTTGCAGGTTTTAAGGCTACACATATAGCAGAATCAAAAATTTTAAGTGAATTGCAAAGTAATTTAGATCAAATAGATTTGCATAAGTTGAGTAAAGAAATAAAAAAAAATATATAGATAATGCTCAAAAGGCTCAGAAACTGAGATTTGACCAGACTATAACTAAAGCAAGAAAGTACGAAGAAAATGATTTGGTAATGGTTTCCAAAACTGACCATTCTGCAACTGGCGAATCAAAAAAATTGTTATCAAAGTACAAGGGAACTTTTCGTATCAAAAGCATATTAGCTAATGATCGGCACTGTGTAAAGATCTCCGAGAAGGAAGAAAAAACTTTATAAAGGTCATTTTTATTGACAAAATTAAACCTTGGGTAGTACTGAAAGGTAAGAAGATAAAGAAAAAGTAGATTTTATTCAAATAATGAATGAAAAGTTTTGTTAACGATATAAAAAGGCTACCAAAGGCTAATATACTACGTAAAGTAAAAGAAAAGAATAAAATATGGTAAGAGTATAAAGATTGGCACAAGGGCCAGGCATCCATGTTTTTATTTTCATAACACTGGCAAAAGGCTAGTATATAAGGAATCATGAAGATTCAGAAAAATGACTAAGACAAAATTTCTCTTTGAAAAAAGACTAACAATGAAATTTATTTGGTATCCCTCTCTCTATCTATTATTCTCTCAAAAAGCGGCTAGCATAAGGCTAGCACACAATAAGTTTTAAAGTTTAAAATTTAAGGTTAGTACAAGGCTAACCCCAGATAGCACACGACGTCTGAAAGACGTCTTTTTTGTGTCTTGGTTTGGTCTCAATGTCCTAGGACGTTATTAAGACGTCTTATAAGACGTCTTTCAAAAGCCATAATTCAGACGTATTAATGTGAGAGCTCAAAGACGTTCTCAAGACGTCTTAAAGACGTCTTGCCAAATCGATATATTAATGTGAAGGCTCAAAGACGTCTTTAAGACGTCTTACAAACGTCTTTCAGTCGGACGGAAACTTGCACGGTTTACATAATTCAAATTTAACAAGAAGAATCAAATGAAGTGAAGTTTGACGTTTGATTTAACATTATATTCAAGCCGGACTTCCGATTCGGACACCATCGTGGCAATATTGAAATGGCGTTCTCCGAATCGGGAGCCAAGCAATCCCATAAAAATCACAAAATATCTAGTATAAAAGTGACCATCCGAATTTAAAATTATACAAAATTAAACAAAATATTCAGTGTAATATTTGGAGAAGATAATTGAAATCAAATATCAAGTGCAGTGGAAAAGTGAAAAGATTAAGCCCATATAAAACGAAGAAAAGAAGAAATACATTCAAGCCCAAGCCAAAAATTTGTATGGCCCAAGCTCATTGTGGATTATTGATTATTTTATTGCGTACACGATTATAGCCATCAAAAGCGACTTTGGGCTATTTTGAGCATTTGTGTCTCTTTCTACTTAAATAATATGAAACAAAAACCAGAGAGGGAAGAATAGTTTGTGTTACCGATGTAGCACGTTCCTGGATTACAGGTAATAAATGAATATTTGTTTATATACATAGAACATTAATATCCTGTTTCTTCTAAGAATAATTAAATTAATTTAAAAGTAAACATCTTAATATAAGATTTAATTCAGATACCCAGATAGCACACGATGTCCATTGGACGTCCATATTTTGTCCAGATAATGTCCTGGATGTCCATGAACTTCATATGGATATTCATTGGACATCCGTTTTCCGTTATCCAATGGATATACCCATTCAGAAGTCCAATGGATGTCCAAAATATGTCCATGATGGACAATATAAAAATGACTAACTTATAATAAATTATTATAATTCTTCTTGTATAATTTAATTATTTACTACTAGGTTTTAATTAAAATAAATCAAATAATTTTCCTCTCCACTCGCCTTTGTTGACAAGATAGAAAAGTAAAAGGCCACTCAGGCCAGACTCGAAGAAGAAAAGAAGAAAGAGGTTAAGAAGAAAACACAGCACATGGATGTTTATCTGGTAAGAAAATAAGTATAATTATTAATTAAATCATTTAAAAATCTAAAAACTAAAAAGGAAATCGTTTGTTTTAAAGTAATAAAACCTATCAATTATGTTTTAAACTTTATGTTTTCGATTTACATTCAAACAATCCCTTTCTTTTAGACATTTTGTCAAATGATGTACCTACCTATTTAAGGAAATGGCTTTACTAAAAGCTAACTAATATGCTGCAAATTCGAGATGATGTCAACACAATTATTATTGTAACTAAGAGGTGAGAAAACTTTCAAAGCAGAAGAAAAGTTTCTATTTGTACTGCATGAGACGTTAGCAGAAGTAGAAGGCTATTTAGAAGATACAAATATTTTTAAAGAAGCTGTAAGTTTTACTTTTATTAAATAAAATAGAATCGTTTTGTAACGTTTAAGAAATAATGCATTGAAAGATGTTTCATAAGTTATTTCTCTTTTATGTTTACAAATACATATTTTTATTGCAATTTTAGATTTAGCAGTTACCAAAACCAGGGACAAGGACATGACAAACATATAAAAAGATGGTTCGTTTCCATAATTTCTAATACCCTCACGAAAGAATTCACATAATATGATGGCATGAAAGTAAAATGGTAAATTAAGAAACAATGAGCAGTTTTTTGTTTATATGTAAGTATAGGGGTAAAGTACATTAGTCAATGCATATTTTCATATTAGCTAATAATATTTTATCTAAAAATTTTACATTTTTAACTATCACTTTTGCCTGATCAGGCGTTTATTAAACAATTGATTTAAGACTCAATATTCGTATAAAATATAATGTCTTTTTTTAGCTGCTGCTGAGAGTGACAATGGTGCTGCTTAAAAAGTAAGCGATATAGCCTTAAGAAAATGGCTGAGAAGGTCAACAGAAAGGAGTGCGTATAAAACTAATACATGCTTGATATTATTTATGACAATAAAAATAAGTCTATAGTTGCAATTATTTTATTTCATATTAATATAGGTGGTGATGTCCGTCAGATGTCCATAAATTGTCCAAAAGCAATACAAAAAGAGTCCATATATGGACCTTTCATGGAGTCCAAATGGACGTCCAGGAGTGGGACATTTGTATAGTCCAGTGGATGTCCATTGGATGTCCTTTGGTAAAATGCTGGACGTCCTTTGGACAGCCGATATGTCCATGAATGGACTTCCGATGGACATTTAATGGATTGATTTGTGCTGTCTGGGTATTCGTCAAGTATCATTTTTGTTTGTTTTTATGGAGATTTTAAGAACTAATAATATCAAAAACTCACTATTAGATAGCCATTTTGAGTGAAGTTAAAGTAAAATTGTTAAAGTAGGCGATTAAGCATAATAGCTCATATTGCATTAAATGATTATAAAAATTCTTTGATTTAAAATTCTAAGAAATTAATTTTTTGTTTTGCTTTATAGATAACTGTTCTGTCGGTTTTTACTAACTTTTGCAAAGTATAATTTTCTGTGACTAGATGCTCTTAACTAAATTTCTTTTTAGGAGCTATACAAAGGCAACTACAAATCAAAGAGAAAAATCAATCCAGTTATGACTAAAGAAGAGTAATCGAATGCGCTACAAAGAAAATAACTCTTAGTGACCTGTGATTATTAGATGTTTTATCAATAAATATTTTAATTCTATTTTTTGCATTATTTTATAATCTGCAAGGTTGTTCTACTTTTTAATAACCAAGATATCCGACGTCCTACGTTCATAAGACATCTTAAAGACGTCTTATTTATGGCTTCACAAGACCATTATAAACTATTTATAAGTCGTCTTATTTATGGCTTATTTAAAGCTTCACAAGACCATTATAAGCTATTAATAAGACGTCTTAAAGACGTCTCATTTAAGGCTTCACAAGACCATTATAAGCTATTAATAAGTCGTCTTAAAGACGTCTTATTTAAGGCTTTACAAGACCATTATAAGCTATTAATAAGTCGTCTTAAAGACGTCTTATTTATGGCTTATTTTAAGCTCTACAGACCAATATAAGCCATTAATAAGACGTCTTAAAGACGTCGCTTTTTGTAACATCAGACGTCTTCTAAGACGACTTAAAGACGTCTTTCAGGAAATACCAGACGTCTTAAAGATGTCTCGAATGTCTTATGCTAGACGTCTTAAAAACGTCTTTAAGACGACTTTGTGCTATCTGGGACGCTAACGGTTTCGTTGTCTATAGCCTAGAGTTTCCCTAAAGACTAGCTCAGGGTAGTGTTTGCTGCTTGTCGCACTCAGTCATCGCTTGTATTTCGAGGTGATTAGTTGATATTTTATAGAAATAATAGTTGCAAAGTTCATTCGATCTATCCTCAGCAGTGTTGCCAGATGAAAATTTGCTGGAACAGTAGGTGGGTGAAAAAAAAACAGTAGATCTGAACAGTAGATTTTAATACAGGGGAAATAATTATAATTTGCAGTGTAGTAAATAAAAAAAAACAAGTATATAAGAAACGAAAAATAAACAAAGAATAAAAACAAATAACATTTTCAATATACTGGGTGTTTAAATTAAAGTGCTACAGTTAAATACCGCCGAAAATATGCATTTTATAAAAAAAAGTTTCAGACAAAAGTTTTATAGTTTTTTGGAGGACATATTTTTTCTAAATTCATTTTTTTATAGTTGGCCATAATATGGCCATATCGAGGTGGACTTTTTTTTCAAATTGGAACCCCATTTTTTTTTGGTTACATATTGTTAAAGTTCATAAAAAATAAGGAACTTTTTAAGGAGATATTTTTTTTATTAGAATTCTACTTATTGTGTAACATCTATTTGAAAAGTCTGCTGCGCGAAAAAAAGTTGTCCATATTATGGTTAGCAATATAAAACTATAAAACTTTCGTCTGAAACTTTTTTTTTAAAGGCGGTACTTAACTGTAACACTTTAATTTGAAGACCCAGTATACCTAAAATACGGAAACAAAAAAAAAACAATGAAAAATAATAGGTATTTCTTTTAGATCAGTCTGAATTAGATAATTCAAATACGTTGTGTTTGGCATGCATGGTCTTTTTATGATGCCCTATTAATTCTTTGTCGCATTTTAAATAAAAACATAATGATTATCTTGCGGTTTTTGGTTGGCAAAAACAGTAGATTTCATGCCTAAAACAGGAGAACAGAAACAAAAACAGTGGATCTACTTAAAAACAGTAGGTCTGGCAACACCGATTGTTCCCTCTGTCTGTGGTTGTTGCGTCGCATTTCTGTTTGCTTTCCAAATGTGTGAAGCGTAACGTAAATGCATCGGTCTCCTTTGCCGTCGCTGTTGTCGTCTGTCGCGCGGTCCTAAATCCTTCCTCAAATATGTTTAGTCAACTTAAATAACTACTATTACTGTATTTCGTTTTTATTATTATAGTTTTATTAATTGAATATCATACGGAGTGTTTCATTTATTTTCTATTTCTCTCATAAGGATATGAAGACCAACATATAATTCTTTAATTAAAATGTGTTAATGCCGGTCCGGTTTTATTTGGATCATACCTCGTATGTATTAATAAATTTCTTCCAACAACATTTCATAAACAGAAAGGAACGTATCGGCAATTTTAATAACGCAGACCACCACGACTCTGATGGTATTTCTGTTGAATGTGATTGCGGTTTAAATATCACGCAGTAAAAGTACGCCTTCAGCATAATGATTTCATCCAGGCCCGCAATTAATAGGAAATGACGATACGTTGACCTCGAATAAGAGTAACACCATTTTTTTTTATCAAACCTCATACGCTCACGATTTATAACCCCAATAATTTTAAACCCGATTTTACCCATGAAGTTAACTAAAGTTCAATAAATGAAATCTATTCAGGGTTACCAGGTTTTTGAAAGAGATGACGGACAGACAGGGAATTTTAGGGGAAATAGGTGGAAGTAAAAACTACTCTGTCTATTTTCATTTTTTTAATCAAAATTACTTATTTTGTAAAAAATCCGTACCTATTTTTTGGTAAAGATAGACTGAGGTGTTTCAAATAATAAGGTGAAAATGTTTTCTGACTTTGGATTTCGATTTGCGATTTCTCGATTTTCTAACTTTACATTTTCACCTTATTATTTGTAAAATCACCTCAGTGTATCTTTACCAAAATTAGGTAAGGATTTCTTGCAAAATAAGTAATTTTGATTAAAAGAGTAAAAATAGACCGAGTTGTTTTTACTTCCCCCTATTTCCCCTAAAATCCCCTGTCTGTCCGTCATCTCTTTCAAAAACCTGGTAACCCTGAATCTATTTGTACGGATACGGATCTACCTAGAATTGTTCAATCTGGAATATCCGGGTCATCCAAACGGCATAGGAAGCGCGTACTTGGGATCTTCAAATATTTAAGGGCTTTAAATGGAATAACAAGGATTTACGAAAGGTTAAGAAAAATAAAGAGCATATTTCTTCTTTTACAGGGTTACCAGGTTTTTGAAAGAGATGACGGACAGACAGGGAATTTTAGGGGAAATAGGTGGAAGTAAAAACTACTCTGCCTATTTTCATTTTTTTAATCAAAATTACTTATTTTGTAAAAAATCCGTACCTATTTTTTGGTAAAGATAGACTGAGGTGTTTCAAATAATAAGGTGAAAATGTTTTCTGACTTTGGATTTCGATTTGCGATTTCTCGATTTTCTAACTTTACATTTTCACCTTATTATTTGTAAAATCACCTCAGTGTATCTTTACCAAAATTAGGTAAGGATTTCTTGCAAAATAAGTAATTTTGATTAAAAGAGTAAAAATAGACCGAGTTGTTTTTACTTCCCCCTATTTCCTCTAAAATCCCCTGTCTGTCCGTCATCTCTTTCAAAAACCTGGTAACCCTGTCTTTTACAATCGTAACTTCGTTTAGATATAAAATTAGATTTGGAGATATGATGAGGTGGCAGTAGCCTGCAACATTTTCAGATTTATTTTGTGGTCCTCCTTTCTTTATTTTCCCTCTGCCTAATACCAGATATTGAATTCTAGCCAGACTGTAGTAATATCACAGCTTATACAATACAGCTAAAACACTCTCTTGGCGGCAACGGTTTGCGTCGATTTCGTCGCGCATCGCTTAAGCTCCGCCTTCGAAGGGAAAAGACGGTTTTGGCGTTCAGAAGCGTACTTAGGCAAGGTGTTGAGTCGTGCCTATAATTTCGTTGATTTTGTTTGAGTTAAAGGTACTGTTATTATTTTGGTGACTCTTTAGCTGTGAGTAGAATGAGTTTGTGCAGTCAAAAGCTGTTTTAATAAGGGTTATACCTGCAAGAAAACATTCTTTAGTTTTCCCAAGGACCCAAACCGATAAGTACTACATTATAAGAAATTTTCATTGTTAAAAATATAATTTATACAGGGTGTCTCATTAGTGCGTTATTGTTCATTATTTTGTTGTAGACACGCAAGAAAGTTTTAAATAAAAGTTATATGGATTTGAAAAATACCTACATATTTTAAAAATATCTTTGGATATACAGGGTGTCACGTTTTTGCCTGGAAAATTAAAATGTTTGTTTTTTAAATGGAACACCTTGTATTTTATTTTATGAAGATGAGGACAGAACATCTGCCTTCCATGCGAAAAGCCCGGGATCGAATCTAGGCCGAGGACTAATTAATTTTTCATGTTTATTTTATTTTATAAATTAGTCAACTTCGTAAATTATTTTAAAATTAGTTATTTTGTCTAAATAACCTAAAATAATTTTTTAAATTTGTAGATTTTCGTTAGTGGGTCGTAGAAAAAATATACTGACCATATCGAGTGGATTGTTCATATCACAATCAGACGATTGAGTACTCCGCCTACGACGTCGTGCTCAAACTTCGTCTTTGTGTGATATGGCTATCATATCCACCCTTGTTGAACAAACTACAATTTATTTGTTTCCTTGGTTTAAGTTTTACATCAGAAATAAGAACTTAATTAATTTACTTTTCAAGTTTTCTTGTAAAAATCGATATTACTTTCTCCAAGTACAAATTTAGTACCTACCTAAAATAAGTACTAATTATGTAATATCGTGTAATATTGTAATTCAAATTTCACATTACTATAAAGTTTCAAAATTCCCTACTTCGGTATGGTCAGATAAAAATTGAATATATTATATTAATAAAAACTGTTAAAGTATTACTTCTACAAATCTGTATTTCAATTAATAAGAATACATCTAAATATAACCAATATTGTTAAAATAAAAGCACAAATTCTTTATAATTCCAAAATACCATAGAGTTCCCAGACCTCAGTCGAAGCATTCGTTTATCTAGGTATAAACCCTTTGCGCGAAGAGTAACACTTGCCAGAGACACGGGGTACTACTTGATTCGAATCCACGAGCGTGACACATTTCTTTAACAATTGAAGCCCTTGGTGTAAAAAGGATCCAAGTCACAATTTGTCGTGAAGTGACTGTTTTAGCTCAAAACATTTGTTAACGAGGATTTTACTAGCCACATACAAATTATTTTACCGCTAATCCGAAAGATGTGCTATTTTTCGTAATATTTATATTTAAATAATTTTTTTAATTATATTTGACAGATTTAAAACAAATTAAAAATTTAATTTCCCAAAACTTACTTAACATGGCATGTAACCAACCTTATTACGTCAAGGTTTTTAATTTTTTCAATAATAAAAAAATTGCTTAATCCGGGCCCGACTTTTCCCTTTAATCTAACAGAGATAGCACCATTCCGTCTTGCTTGGTTCTCGACCGCCAGATCAAAGACGCCGACACGGAGTTGTGGAGCTGTATTGTATAAGCTGTGGTAATATATTATCTGTTTGACAGAACCAGCAATCCGATTTTGCTAATAAAATAAATATACACTCTCTGGCACAAAATTCCGCCACCCTGAAATGTTGACTAAGTTCGATTTTTTATAACTTATTATGTTTTATCCTATTATTATTATTACCAGTTTGTACATAAATTTATTATGATTTTTTAAAATAATTGCAATAAGTTTCATTTAGGCAATATTATACAGGGGAAAATCAAAATGTTATTCTTTGCTGCAACTTCAAAACATCTTGTAGAAAAATTCAGGCAGATAATTTTGTTTACATACTTTTTGCTGTAATCTGAGATGTATTCCAAACATTTTGTTTTTTGATTCATCCCATTATCTCAGTTTTTCTGTGAACTGCATTTTAAAAAAAAACACTGTTCATTTTAATTAATTTGTGAAAAATGGATGTCAACCTATTGGTTAAAAATTATCGAAGTTGGATAAGTAGGCGATTATTGTGACAAAATGTTTGACATTGACAGTTCCGTATTAGAATTTGTTGTGTTGTTATAATGGTATTAACTACAGCAGACTTAGGTCCAATGGGCCATGTTCAAATGTGAGATATGCTGTTTTATAAATTATATTGTAATAGTCACTATACAAGTTATACTAAATAATCAGTTTGTTAAAAAAAAGCCAAAAGTTTTTACAGTAGAACCATTTATAATTTAAAATTTGAAATATGTACGTCCTCGGGAATAGACCAAACAGCTTGTGTTAACGTTTTGTTTGTTATACAAAACCAACCCAAAGAACAAACCAACACATATAATGCTGAAGTGAACGCACATTTTAGTGACACTTAAAAATTGACCTAACATTCGTTATTGCCGTTTTTGATTTGTTTACTTTTTCTCGATTTATTTCTTTTGTCTTTGCTAATTGGTTTAATTTTATTATTAATATGAATTTCTCAGCTGGATTTGTAAAAGCTGATTCAATGGTTTTACCCATAGTAAACCAAGATATGATTACTGTTAAGAAAGTTAAGACAGAAAGGTATGTAACACTTTATTTATAATTTGTTTAATAGTAGGTACAGTTTATGTGGGGCAATACATCTTATAGGAAAAACATATTTATCTCAGGTCATTAGGGTTATTAAACAGTAACATTTTTTCAAAATAAACATTTTACTTTTGGCCATTTTAGGATGGCATCATTTATATGTATAAGAAAATAATATTTTTCTTATAATATAACAACGTACACTAATATCCACAAATATAATACTGGAAACTGGGACGATATATCTGTACCTTGAAGCAACAAGCAAAGTTGTGCTGTTGGTATTATTTCTATAATTACTAAGAGTATAATTATTATGGTATTACCTGGGAAATAGAAAATTTGTTATTGTATAAAACGAGTTAATACATTTTAGAAAATTTTTATGGACTTTGACTCTTGATTGTTTTTGAACAAATGTAGATTAGCAAAACACAGGGTCCTTATAAACTTTATAATTACTACCTTAAAAATTAAAATTAAATAACATCTAAAACTATTTAGATGTGCACAAGTATTTACTATAATACTGTTTTTATTTGACTGAGGATTACCTACTTGCTACATGTCATTGTCAATAATTGTAATTTAAGTACAGGGTTTTTCATTATATTTTGACCGCTACTTATATTCATTATTATTGCGAAAACAAAAAAAAGTTTTAAGTAAAAGCTTTGTTGTTTTACTTGTACCAACTAAAAATGTAATAACTGGCAGAATTGTATAGACAGCGCGCCTCCAACAAAATATAATTTCATTCTTTTAATGGGACATCCTATATATTTTTTTCATTTTAAGTAGTCTTGCATTTCCTGATTACAAATATATAATATTTTAATTATTTAGTGACTTATTGCACTATGAAAGCGTAACACATAGATGGCTATGAAAATGATGTTTCCAAGTAAAATAGTTGTTTGTTAATTAAAAGTTGTCAGTTGATTGCTTGTAATGGGTTATACTGTGGCCGAAAAAGTTAAGGTAAAACAACAAAGCTTTTACTTGAAACTTTTTTGTGTTCACAAGAATAATGAAAATAAGTAGTGGTCAAAATATAATGAAAAACCCTGTACATTTTTGTTACATTTTTTGTTAATATACATAAACTCTTTCTGTTAGAACTATTATACACATGTTTAGTATTTACATGAATAAATTTACGATAATATTGCTAAATTGAAATAATAAAAACACAAATATGTTTGTATTTTATGAAATAATTTGGAACACAGAAAAGAAATAAAAATAAAAAATAGGAAACCATAAAAAAGTACTCCTGAAAATACTAAAAAAAATCATGACTTCATTAAATAATATTTTATTATTTTTAGATCAGACAAGCAAGTATATGGAGATAATGCGATTTTCACGGAATAATTACACCTGAACATAAAATATGTTGGACTGCTTCCTCGCATTTGAAATAAATAATGAGGTAGAAATAACAAAAGTTGAATTTGATAATGAATCTTCAGAGGATATTTTAATTTGTGCAACTGCATTCTGGAAGGAGGCGGCTATTTTTAAATGTTTAATTGCAATTTATTGTTAGGGCTTGCATATATATTTTTTATTATTTGTAAATAAAGGGATTTTTACTACTTTGTTTATCTTATGTAGGTACTTTTATTTTTTAATAATAAGTTAATAAATAAATTTTTTACAGAATTTACATTTTTGCTTGTATATAATTATTATATCTGATAAATTAATAAAAAAAAAACAGAAACATAATTAAACAATTTATTAAATTATTACTTAGTCTTACAAGATGAGTTCTTGTAAGTTAATAATACCACAGGCAATTAGGTATGCAGCTATTACTTAGTAAATTTACTTGCTTAAAATTCACACAGAAATGTAAAAGGTTTGGTAAGCTACACTTTCCTTCTCATAAATATCATTGAGGATTTTAAAAGCACTGTTGGGCAATCCTAAATATACCTTCGGTTTATTTTCAATTATTTTTATGGTTTTCGAAAATCCTGCCCATTATAGTAGGCTTATGCGCGTAGAAATAACAAGGGATGGTTTTTGCTGAAATCTGGACACTAGGCGAATGGCTGCAGATCAGTATTTGGACATCGGTATCTTTAAAGATTACTTCCACCATGTTTCTAATGATCCTCCATTTAAGCTGGTTGCTCTCTATCTATGGCATGGCTAGTTTCTGTACATTAAACTCCAGTACATGCTTCTTCAGACTAAGTAATGCTTCCCATACATCATGATACGTGGTTCGATCTCAAAAAGTGTCCCTTGTTACCAAATAGAAAAGGTAACGCGACCCATCTTGAAGTTTCAAGGTTTTTCCAGGGGTTGGCAACTGACCTTGAAGTTCTGGCAATCGACCAAACTTCTTCCGGAACACAGATGCCAGACCTCGAGCGTCGTTGATGCTGGCGGAATTGCTATGGACCAGCGAGTAATCTTTAGGAACTGTGAGCAGGTCTTGTTATTTCTCAGTTGTAACAGCATGTCTTACTTTTCCGGTATCTTCATATACACCCATAAATTCTTTAAATACAAAGTCAGGTATTTCTTGGAGCTGGTTTACTACTTATTCCTAGCTATGGTCACCCTCAAATGGCGCCAGTCAGTTTTGGTGCACTATCTTCGGTTTATCATTCGGGATTTTATCTATATGGTAAATGACATCACTATATTTTTTGTTGATGAGGTACCTTCCCAAGACCTTTGAAGCTCCGGAGAATAGCCCTTTTGTATATTTGGGTTATGGAGCCAGATTTTATCGACTTCCTCGAAACATACTTCTGTGGTTTGCGTTTCGTATCGCTTCTTCATTCTGTCGCTGGCAATTTGAAGATGCATGTCGTCCATTTTTCTTCGTAGCTGGATGACATAATCTTCACCGGCTATGACTTCTCCAGTTTGGCATCCAAATTCGAGGTCGCATGTTAGTCTCATTTCACGCTCAAACAAGACTTTAGCTGGTGTTTGGCCTGTTGATTTATTAACAGCGGATCTATATGCCATTGCGAAGAGCGAAATATACTGATCCCAATCTCGCTAATTGTTGGAAACCACTTTTAACAGGTATTTGCCAATTGTCCTATTAATTCATTCTACCATTTCATCCGACTGTGGGTGCAATGCCGTAGTTTTGGTTTTCTTCATGCCTTCAAAATTTCTGCCTTGGTAACTGTGGATCTCCAAGGGTACTCCAAATTTACTGGTAAATTATTTTATTAACACGTCTGTAACAGTTACGGCCTCTTGATTTGGAATGGCTTAGGCTTCCGCCCAATTCGTGAAATAATCCATAACCACCATCATGTATTTATTACCATCCTTGGTCATGGGGAATGGTCGAGCAATATCTAAGACAATTCTTTCAAATGGGCTACCGATGTTGTACTGCTTCACAGTGGCCTTTCTTTTCCATTGGAGTCCATTACTCATAGCACAGGTGGTACATTTATTACACCAGTCCTTGGCCTGTTCTGTATGTACCAGTTCTCTCTTCTTTTCCATATTTTTTATTTTCTCCTCGACGGAAGACATTGTTTTCTCCCCAACAAAAGAAATTTAATTTCTTATAGAAGATATTTTGTTTTCCAAGTTGGTAGAAATTGAATCTTTTAAAGAAGAGATATCAGAAGGAATTTTAGTTTCTAAAGAAGAGATTTTGTTTTTTACGGAAGACAAATCAGAAGACACCTTTTCTTCTAAGGAAGGAATTTCAAACCAAACTTTATTTCCTAAGGAAGTAATATCAGAAAAACTTTAGTTTCTAAGGAGGAAATATCTTTTTTTTATAAAGGAAACATCTGAAGAAACTTTATTATCTAAAGAAGAAATGTCACAGGAAATATCGTTTTCATAGTTGACATACTGTATGGACCTAAAAAAAGAGTCATTTTCTATTATACCAATAAAAAACTGAAATATTTAGGAGCAATTAATAAAAAAAATTAAGACGTGTTCTATACAAATTTAGGAAAATTAAATATATTCTACCAATTGATTATTTCAAACTCTTATATTTTGCCTTGGTAGAAAGTCATTCTATGCTACGGATTATGTGTCTGTGGCAGTCCTTTGAAAACATATATAAATGCACTGTTCGACGACAGTTTTTAAAAGAAATGTAGTTATTAGGCTATTATATTTTTTACGACAAAATCTCAGGTTAAATTACCATCACACCTATGGTACACGTAGTAAAAATTTGTACGTTGCTCCGTCAATGATTAAAGGTTGCATACAAAGATCATTGATTCAAATTTTACAATATTTTATGAGCAACTTTTAACACCATTCATAATAAAAATCTAGTAAAAAAAAAGTTAAATAGTTTATACTAAATAAACCAAGAAATTTTTGACAAATACATTATTGAAGTTAAACTTCATTGAGAAAAAATAATGATTTAACGCGCCGTGTCCAGGCCGTTTCTGGACCAACAGTGGGCCCAGTTTCGTAAAATTTGTACGGTGTCGTATATCTATCGCGAGATGGAAAGCAAACGGGCCTACTTCGATCCTATTTGACCCGGCCTGTGGTGGCTCGTTGCTCTCCATCGCTCGGTAGATTATACGATTATACGACACCGTACAAATTTGACGAATCTCAGTCCGTTGTTGGAATATTATTTCTTTTTGTTTTTAATATTTCCATTACAATCTGTGGTTCTAGTGTAATTGTTTATAGTCCGAATAAAAGAGTAGTGCAGTAAAAGTGGGAATATAACGTCACATTCCACAGGCGTACTTTGCAAAATAAGTTTCGATAATATAAATAAGGTCAAGGCATATAAAATATATACGCACTTCGTAGATTAAATTTTGAATGAAAAAAGTTATATTACTAGTAGAAGAGATCTAGGGGTACCAGAGCACTACTTCCGAAGTCGCATCTAGATGGCGCCGCCTGTCAGTGGTGGACAATTGAAACTCGGCTAAGTGGTTTACGACTCGGCTATGTGGTTTACGACTCGACTAAGCGATGGTCCAATGGGGGATCGCGTTGGCTGGGAGCATCCTGTTTGCTTTCAAAATTAGTTTTGTAACAATTTTGTATTTTTATATTAATTCCTAATATTTTCACAGCTTACTAATTATACATACCTATAATTTCATATTAATTAATTCTCTCTCGCGCGCAGCCCATTTGATCTCCCATTCTTCTTCGTTTTCAAGTCTGCATAAGCCTCCTCGTCGACCTGTAGGCCTCCCCGACGACCTTCCTAGGCCTCCTAGCCAACGCGACCCCCCCATTGAACCATCGCTTAGCCAAGTCGCAAACCACTTAGCTGAGTTTCAATTGTCCACCACTGACAGGTGGCGCCATCTAGCGGCGACTTTGGAAGTAGTGCTCTGGTACCCCTAGATCTCTTCTACTATTATTTATAAAAAATAAAAATAAACCTTATGCTTTTGGCAAAATTGTGGCACTTTAACATTGAACGAATTAACACTTCAGTACCTACCTAAAATCAAAGATTAAAAAAATAAAAAGTTGAAGAACTATTTTTAAAAGTCACTGTCTTCACTATACCTACTGGTATCATTATCATTGTCTTTTTTGTTTCTATTGCTATATCCACTTTCCAAAATGATTTTTCCACCTTTTTAACATGATCAATGCATTTTCTCCAATGTTCTCCATTTACATCTATAACTGCCTTCAAAAACAAATTTCGCAATTCAGTAATATAAATGTTGTATTGTTTCGAGAAACATAACATTTTAATTGTGACTAGATCAGTACAATGGGATCTAACTCTGCGTTGTAAGGAGGCAATCTGAAAATTTTAATTCCTTTTTCTCGGACCATCTCGTCTATAATATATTTTTTGAATTTGTTTTTGTGTTGCCTTGCTATTACAAGTAATTATGCCTTCAATAATTTAGAAGGACTGGTAATATTTTTGTAATGAAGCATATTTTTGTAATGAAGCCATTTTGAAATATCTTCTTTTTTCGTTCTTGTTGTAAGTAGTGACTCCTTTAATCGACTGTGATAGGATGCATTATCCAAAACAATAACGGAGTTAGCTAGAATTTTTTCTATAATGTTCTGAAACAAATTTTCTTACATAGGGCCATCCATTTCTTTATGTTCTTTATCTTTGTCGGTTATAAGTAGGTAGGGTTAGGTTTGACCCAGAACATTGCGGCCTCTTGAGTCTCTTGTATTCCCCTGCTTTCCCCATATTCAGGTACTATTTTTGGAATAGTTCTGTGTCTTTGATTAGCTTGAATAAATTCCCTACCAAGTGTTCCTGGGGCGTTATTTCCGGTTTTAGTCCGAAAAGAATGAAATGTCGCCTGGTAAGAGCTTCGCATTCGAAGATCACATGGTATGAGGTTTCTTTATCTTCCATGCAGAATCTACACGTAGTGGTATCATTGTGTAATCCCATCACATGAATGTGTTTCAGCAAGCAGTGCCCCGTTAGTAATCCCACAATGGTGGATATCTGAGGTCTTGCGAGTTGTAGTGCATCAGTAACCATGCGTGGGTTTGGTCCCCTTAGCATGAGCTTACTGATTCTGTGCCCTCTTATCTGTTGCCAGTGGAATTGGTGTTTTTTAGTTATCCACCTGTTCACTGCCTGTCGAGCAGATGTTTTGCTTATCCCAAATACAGGTTCGGGTCCTGTAAATGGTAGATCTGATCCCTCTTTGGCGAGTTCATCAGCCTTTTCATTTCCTTGGATACCTTTGTGCCCTGGTACCCACGCTAGTTTTACCTTGTTGTGGGTAACCAGATCATTTAGTATTCCAAGGCATTTCCAGACAAGACTTGCTTCTGTTTGAATGAAGAGCCTTTAAGGCTGCTTGACTATCTGAGAGAATTAGGATTGTTTAATTTTTGTACTTCCTTCTTAAATTCTCTCGTACACACAATTCGATTGCATGTATTTTAGCCTGAAATACAGTGGTATGTTTTCCTAGTGAGACGATAATGTCGCATTTGGGTTTAACACCATGTAAGCCAGAGCCTGTTCCCTTGTTAGTTTTAGATCCATCCGTATACTATACGAAACCGCTAACAAGTATTTATCTATCTCCTTATTTACCTCGTTCCAGTTGCAGTTGACCTTGAAGGTTAGTAGAGGTGTCATGTGATCTGATCCCATGTTTAATATAGAATCATTTACTTCATGTGTTATTCTGGTATGTTTTAATCCTTTATGATAGTCTTTGTTTTCTTTGACTCGAACAGTAATAAACCAGCTGGGAAGATCTATCGGTGCTTTCAATGTGAGTTGTTATTGAACGATTTCCTTTTCCTGTTATATTTTTTAATTTACAAGAGGCCCCTTCCTTAAAGGCTTGTTTTTTAGTTTGATGGAGGTATCTTGCCAAATTTTTGTTACTGTATGTACAGCATTAACCCATGTTTCATCTTAATAAAATACATGTTTATGCTGATTCCTTGCGTCCGCTACTTTCCTTAAATAATCATGTCTCCACGCAATGATTTCGTCTTTTTCTATTCTGTTAAAAAGCTGTTTCTGTCACGTTTTTTTGTAATGAAAATTTAATTCATGTAATATTTGTTGCAGATGAAAATATGAAATATTTGGAAAAGTGGGGCTCTTTTCTATTTCGGAGTGAAATTTTTTAATCGTATTTCATTTCGAAAGAAAAAATAATGTACCTTTTGCCTTATTATACTCTTTACCCAAGTTTTAATAAACGTCTTGTTTCTTTCTGTTATACATACATTGTCCGCTTAGATACTCCATTATAGGTCTCACATTTAGTGGCTATTTCATCCACAGAAAGTGAAACAAAGTCTTTTCGATGATTATTAAATACATTAAGTTGATATTTTTTCTTCTAAAGATAATGCTTTATGTCCACTAAGTCGTTTACGCGTACTTGTGCTTGCAATATTTTCTAATGCACTCGCCATTCTCATATAACTGTAAAAATATAATATATTATACTAATACAAAATTCCAAATCAATTAAAATACATACGATAGGACTATGAATAAATAAATTCTGACTTATCTGTTAAATGAAAAGGTCTTGAAACAAGCGATTAATAATTTATCAAGTTCTTTATTTTTTATTTACATTGTTTAATTCTTTTTTATACTTTCTTTCTTTTTTTTTATATGCTTAAAATTGTCGATATAAATAACTATTATTAAATATTATTATTTAATGATTTTTCAACAAAATCTTATCTATATAAATATGCGCTTTGGAATCTATAAAATGAATGCACTTAGTCAAAGTCTAATTTGACGCTGAATAAAATCTTTTGTTTTTATCGCTTGACGAAAGCCAGGATAAATTGCCAGTTATCAGTGAATGCATTTTCACGTCAGTCGATGAGGTTTATTTATTGCCACTGCACAATAGTAAACGCTTTATATTTATTGGCATGAATTCGGATAAAACGAAAACAATATTTTTACGATAAATTGTTTTGTTCTAGAAATATAGGTATAACTTCGATCACATTCATAACTAAATTCATATTTTATTATTCTATATTTGTGAATTAAAAGATAATTTTTTTATTCTTATCGAAATAGAACAACGTTTTTTAATGTTTGTTTATTATTTTTTAAATTATTTGATATTAAAAACTGCTGGGTTTATTAGTGCTAGTCTTTCTTCACAATAATCGTGTCCGAATTTAATAGAAAATATATCTAATGGTATCAATTCTCCTTCACAACAACCAGTAAGTTCGTCCTCGTCCTCATTACTATTTGAGGCTTGTCATAGGACTTGGTGGCATTCCAATATTAGATCTGACGTAATGCATAGTCTCTCTAGGGCTAGCAGATCGAAGTTCAGTTGTTTGTTTTCTGATAACCGACAGTGGTTTAAAATTTTTCCAGATAACTGACCCAAGACCAGTTGTCTAGTTCTTTCTGATAAATGATCCAACGGCAACGGCAGTTACCCAATTTTATCATTTCCAATCATATTTAAATGTTGTTTCATAATTGGATATTTTTCATTTTTATTATTATAGAAAGATATTTGTAATTTAAAAATATCTATTATAACCTTGGGCGAAAATATTCAGTTATTTAATCAATGTCAGCAAATACTAGAAATTAATTCAATAAAAGATTTAATAATTTTAAATTGGAAGGTAAAATTTAAAACAAAATAAAAGTAGATAGAAATAAGTATTAAATGATTATAAAAAAAATGTAAACAAAATAATAGTAAAATAAAATAGATAAAATACTTAATTAATGCACGTATGAGATAGCGTACCTGAAATAAAAGAAAAACAAAGTTTACCAGAAGTTGTTTTATATTAAAGAAAGTTATGAGAAAGGTAATATTCGTAAACAAAATACTTATTATCCTTTTAATTAACAATAAAATTATATTGATAACTCTTCATATTAAAATCTTGATTTAAATAAAATATAATTGACACAACTTTAAATTTTCCATAATTGACACAAAGTTAGATTCTCCATCCTGTTGACAGTGACCGCAACGCCCAAACCACAGGAAGCGGTAAATTGAGACCTCCGTGCCGTGACATATGGCATACGTCATGTCACTTATTTCAAGATTTTCAAGGACTGTTTTGGTTAACTGTCGATAAAACGACAGTGTTGCCGATTTGCGTATAATTATACGTTTTTGGTATATTCTAACTTGCCAGCGTATCTTTTTCTAACTCTTTGAAATTCCGTATAATTTCCGTATATTCTGGAAAAAACTATGGATCTTTTTGGATTTCCAATTATTTTAGAAATAAGTTTAGGCACTTCTGAGTTTATTTGGACAACTTAGTTTTTCCAGTGTGTCTTCTGCTCTACTTTTGTTAAACAGTGGCTGACTGGTAGCTAGCTGGCTGCCACATTGACAAATGAAAACAGGCCCGAAACCGGGTATTCACCGAACCGATATTGTTCGCATTATTGAAATGCACTTTTCTTTGGAACTTTTTGCTTTTGGCAGTCTATCATCTGAATGAATCTGCATTGCCACAGTTATTTTCTCGGCAGTCCCCCGTCTCACAAACCTAAAGCCAAACCTGGCAGCAACACAAATTTGATATCCTCAAATGCAAACATGTGCGGCTACAAAGCTAAATCTGCAATTCGTATAAAACGCGTATCTTTTGTACCCAACCATCGTATAATTTCAAATTTGGGTATTGGCAACACTGTAAAACGAGGTTAATACGATATTTTTTTGCTGTGCTTTTTTGTTATTGTTCCAAATTGTTTTTTTTTTTGATAGTTTGAAAAGATGCCTGTGTATTGCTTTTTATGTGAAAAAGTTTTCTCCAGTCAGTCGACCATTAATAGACACAATAGAAATGTTCATTTCCAAAATAATAGTAATAATTACAAAGAATACGCTTGCCACAAGAAATTTTCTTGTTTGGCCTGTAACGTATTTTTCAATTTTAATAAGGACTTACGTAGTCATTTATCAGAAAAACATGATCATCATACTGAAATGTTAGAATTGGAGTTTGACAAATTTGCTGGTATGTATTAATTTTTAAGTATAAGAGGTACCTAATTATTAGTAACATTCGCTGTATATCACTCATTTATTTATGTTTATAATTTATTGTAGATTTTAGTGCATGGTTAATGCAAGAAGAAAAAGATAAAAATATTAGATATTGCAAAATCAAAGGTGTAAAGAGGACTAATGATAAAGAAAAATATTATTATGAGTGTGTACGGTCATATAGAAATTATAAAATTAAAGATGAAAGACAAAGAATTCTAAAATCTCAAGGTTCCTGCAAAATGCCATTTTCCTGCACTTCTCAAGTAGTGTTAACAAGAAATGTAGCTTCTGACAAATGCAATGTATATTATTATAAAACTCATTATGGCCATGGAGAAGAAATTGAGCATTTACGTTTATCCAAGTTGGATCAACAAGCTATTGCTTCTAAATTGATTTTAGGTGTTCCATCAAAGAGGTAGGTATCTAATATTTTCCTAAATAATATATAGTGTACATAAACAACATAAATTCATTATAAATATTTTAACTTGCAATAATATGGTGGTTTAAGGATTTTGATTAGTGTTGGGTGTCCTAGCTATTGATTTCTTTTATAATGGACTAGTTGTAAGAGTGTTTGAAGTGATAATTTTTAAGTAATCCCAATTACACCTGTATTTGATTTTCATTTATTAATTACACTTTGCATTAACTAAAGTTATATAGTACTGACAAGCTCAAACCTTCAGACCTTTGGTGAATTGAATAATTAATGGAATTTACACATGCACAGGATGAAATGAAATATATTCTACTGAGAGACCAGTAGCTGATACTATCCAATAGTGACCAGAAGGACAAAGTTATCACCACATCGATTTCTCTTGTGCACATGTGAATGCCATTTATTATTTATTCAGTCCCAATACAGGCAAAGTAGACCTAAAGGTCTGATCTAGCCATATATGTACATTTTATTGTTGTAATACAATATTAAATTATTCTAGCATTGTAAGCAGTGTTCGAGACAATATTGGAGAATCTTTGCAAAGACTTGACCTGATTACCAAAGAAGATGTAAAAAATGTTAAAAATTCTTATGGAATTATTTCAAAAGAGGGATGTAGACACAAAGATGACGCAACAAGTGTTCATTTATGGGTCTCCGAATGTTTCCAAAGTGACTCTTCACCAGTGCTCTTTTATAAACAGCAAGGGGAATTCATTGAAAATTTTAAAGAAAATGATTTTTGTTTGATACTAATGAATGCTGTCCAAAAAGATATTTTATGTAAGTTTGGATGCAATCTTATTGCAATTGATGGTACCCATGGTTTAAATCCCTACGATTTCGAACTAACAACGATTTTAGTGAAGGATGAATTTGGAAATGGATTTCCCACAGCATTCATGTTTAGTAATAGAAAGGATACGTTTATATACGAGATCTTTTTTTTGAAAGTTCAAGAAATTGTTGGTACTATTAAAACAAAAGTATTCATGTCTGATATTACCAACACTTTCTATAATGCTTGGTCTCAAGTTATGGCTTCTGCTGAAAAAAGATTATTTTGTGCTTGGCATGTAGATCGAGCATGGCAAACAAATCTGACAAAAATTACAGATATTGAAAAGAAGTCATATGTATATAAAGTGTTAAAAGAACTTCAATATATCTTAGAACCTGACCAATTTATTCAAAGTATGAATAATTTTGTGCAAAAGCTTTTGGGAGATTCAGATACTTATAATTTTGGTATATATTTTTCACATAACTATAGTACTAATTTTCAAGAATGGGCCTATTGCTTCAGAAAAGGTTGTGGAGCTAACACAAATATGAATATTGAAAGTTTTCATAAGGTATTAAAATACTTTTATTTAGATGGAAAAAAGATGAAGCGTTTAGATAAAAGTATTCATAAGTTACTGGAATATTTGAGAGACAAAACTGTAGAACGGATTATTAAATTTAAAAAAGGAAAAAGTAATGAAAGTAATATTACAGCTAGGCATAGAGCTGCACTAACAAGCAGATTTTCTGTTTTACAGTGTGAGACTGGTGTGTTTAAATTGGAAGGTTCAGATTGTAAAGATATATATTTTGTTGAAAAATGTGCAACTACAAATTGCTGTGAAATCAAATGTAGTTTTTGTAACATTTGTTTTCATTCATATAAATGTACTTGCATTGATTTTTTAATTAAAACAACAATTTGTAAACATATACATTATGTTGCATTGCAAGGTACAATTGTTAATAAAGAGCGAAGACTAGTTCCATCAACCTCAGAAAATGAAGTCGCACAATTGGTTTCACAAATAGCCACCAAAAAAAATGGACAGACTCTAAGAGATCAATTAAAAGAAAAAGCACTTAATATTTTTCATTTAGCAGATTCTGAAAATATAAGCAATGAACAAGTGAAGATAATGCTTGATCATTTAAACACTGCTATATCTGTAAGCTCTATTCCCAAAAGTACTTTTATTTTAGAAAATCCAGGTTTATTAAAAGAACCTGGAAACAAAAAAATTACAAAGCAAAAGTCATTTTTCTCTACAAAAAACAAAAAGAAAAAAAATTCTCATATGTCCAAAAGTAAACCAGAAGAATTAAATTTAATAAAAGAAATGTTAGGTAGTGATATAGCTGTATCTTGTGACCAAGCAAATGATCATAATTATATTTTGTAAAAATAAATGCATACCCTGGATAGACCGAAAAAGAGGAACAATTTTTATTTTCAACTTTTAGAGAAAATATTTTTCATAAAAGTTTTTTCTTGTTTGAAAAAATAATTCATACAGCAGTTGAATATCTCTGCAATATTGAAATAATAACAAAAAAAATATTTACTTTATTAGATAGTTTTTATTTTATTCAACATGAAAACCACCCAATTCAATACATTGTTCAGTTCTGCATAAAAATTATTTGTTTTTTACGAGTATGGTATTTGCAAGACAGAATTAATTTAAAATTTCATTTTTCAAATTATGACAGTAAACAAATTTTTTTTAAGTAGGCCAGATAAAAAATACGGAGTATTTAAATCCAAAGAACGAAGTTTTTCCTCTTTTTACGTCCATCCAGTGACACCCTGTAGATAGATTTATTAAAATAGGTAGGTACATCCTAATATAGAATATTTATGAAATGTAAACATTAATAACAAATGATCCTAAATAATAATTTGTTATCTTAAATTTTGTTTTATTGATTTTATTGATTAATAAAATAAGACTTAGAACCTTTTACATTTTTGGGTTGGCTTTTATAATTTAGTGAATCGGTTATAAATTCATGTTTTAGTATTAAATGTTTTCCTTTGATTATTTACTGTTAAATTATTTCTTATTCTAGTATTATACTGATGAATTTGGTTATTAAAAATTACAAATTTGTTAAAATATGATAGTAAAAGGTTATGTAATATATTGTAAATATTGATAATTCTAGAATATTTAGCATTAAATATATCGATGTATACCCGTTTCATCTCAAAATAATCCTAATTGCACGATTCTGTAGTTTATGTATTATGGTTTTCATTTTATTCCAAACAGAGTAGGACAATATTCGAAATGTGGTTGTATAATCTACTGTTATGCATTGCTGCATAAATAAGTGTTGATACTCTTAAAGACAAATACTATTTCTTTGAAAATGTTAAACCTAGAAGCAGAGCTGTCACCTATCAGTGAGATTTAAATCATTTTTTGATTTAAATACATTTTTTGATTTAAATACTTTGATTTTAAATCTAAAAAAGATTTTTGATTTAAATCTTTCTTTTTAAAAAATCGATCTTTGATTTAAATCATTTGTTCACCGTCGCCGATTCGTAATCGTACGAAACCGTTTGATGACTGAACGAGCCCATTGTTCGATAAAACTTTTACAAAACATTTCTTTACAAATATTTTCCAAATGATCCAAAAATATAGAGTGACTTGCACTTTGTGAGTGATAAATAATTTGAAAATTGTATTCATTTTCTTATTAACCGACTTCAGAAAAGGAAGAGGTTCTCATAATTCGTTGTAATATTTTTTTTATGTATGTTCAGGGATAATGTGTCCGATTTCAATGATTCTTTTTTTGATAGAAAGAGGGTACTTCAGGGGTGGTCCCATATTAATTTGATAAAATCTAATATTTGAGTCCATGATAAAATCCTCAAACTCTTAATTGTTCATGTATGTTTAGCGATAATTCTTTACCACTTTGTCCAATTTCTATGATTCTTTTTTTTTTAGAAAGGGGTAGCTTCATATACAATTGGTCAGGATCTGATGATCTATGAGAAAATCAATAATCTCAATTTTTAAGGGCATCTACATGATTTTGAAGTAGGTTTTTTAATTAAAAAATTATATAAATAATACCTCCTGTGTATCTGAAATATAGAAAGTGTATAATTATTAAGTTATTGATAATAGTTGTTCTAGCTTCACTAAGCAGAATCAGCAGGATGGTAACAGGCTATTATTAATTTAGTTTTATTTGCTAATAAATTTTCAATATTTAAATATACTATATCTGAATTATATATATTCTAGTTTAATAATGTTTTTTTTTAAATTATTTTTACATACTGTTTTTAAATACTAGGCTTGATTTTTATTTTATTATTAATACAATTTCTTCACAAAAATATATTTTTTAAAAAATTATAGTTATTTGATTTTTTACCTTATATATCTAAAGCCATTATATAATTTTAAGATTACTTTTTATCCTATTAAAAAATTAAATGAAAAAAAAAGATAATGTTTTTTATTTGTCTTTACTTTCCATCCTATTAATAAATTATATAAAAAACCAGCTATATTTTTATTATACATAGTTAAAATCTTAATATTTTTGTAAAACTATCCCCCTACCAAGGAAAACAGAATGTCCTTGAAATAAGTGACATATGACGTGCGTGACGTCACGGCACGGAGGTCTCAATCTACCGCTTCCTCAAACCACGGCATAAGAAACAATCGGCAGGCTAACTTGTCTTGGCGGCAACGCTACGCGCGCATCTACGCGCACACCGCTATTTTGGGGTCCAACCTCTCCCTCTCAATCAAGCCAGTGGTGTCACTGTCGTCGTTTATATCGACAAAAACAAACAAGTTGCAGCAGCTCGGAATCAGTAGCGTGTATCTAAAATTTATTTTGTTTGTGATGTTTGTATTATGTAGTTATTGTTATTTTTTTAGAATTATAGATATTTTTTGAAACTTTTTATATAGTAGTTGTTTTTCAGTATTAATTTTTTAACTTTTAAGTGTTTTACTATGTCTGGGCAAAGTTGTCCAGCAAAAAACTATATGAATAAACTGTATTAAAAGATTTTTTTGGTTTCTTAAAGATCTTATTAGGTATGTATGGTATACTTTTAAAAAAAATCCTATGTTATGGGTCAGTTTGTCAGTTATAAAGCTATTAGTAAGATGTAGGTAGGTGTCTAGTTAACATCACGTAAAGTTTAGCGTCAATTTATATTTACTTATATTATTATATTATTAAGATTTAAAGTAAAATGTTATATTTTAAATATCTCCCGTATGGAGTTGACAAAATGGAAAAATCTTTATTTTTATTTTAAGGAAAAAGTCATTATAAAAAAATTCTGTTTGACGAAAAAATAGGTTTACTATATTAATATGTTAGGTCAGGTGTACATGGTCTTAATAAATGAAGAAACTTAAAATTGACAAAAGGAAAAAATCTGTATTACCTATTGATTTTACGAAGAAAAGTCACAGTTTTCGTTCCTAACTTTAAAAGGAAACTTTTTCTTGTAATTTTCTTCAACAAGCAGATATTTTTGCAAGGAATGACTTTTTTTCTGAAAAAAATGAATATTAATCGTAATTGCAAATATTGAAATGCTTAACAAAAATTTAATTCTGATATTCATTTTGATAATTATTCTAGATATGCGAATAACAAAGCTTTATAATCTTGATAAATCTAAAGTATTTTCATTACAAAAAGCAAGAAAATCTTAATTAGCCATTAAAGAAATTATAAGTAGTAAATTAGTAATAAGTCACATACAATCAAAATCATGTGTCTTAAGCAGTGCTATTAAAAATGTAAAATTCTTATATTTTGTCGAAGTAAATTCAAAAGCCCGCCAATTTCCAAGTAAAATAGCATTACATCTTTCTATATTACCGACTGCGTATTAATTGCACAAAACTATTCCATATGTCGCTGAAGGTAAACATGCAGCCAAATTTCTGTGAGGAATCTGCAACTCTTAATTATCCTTCCTCCATGATGGTAACTGTGTAAACCCTACATCGGTCCAATTTCAAAGGACGTTCAAAAAATTGCAATGTTTAAATTTATTACATTCTGGCACTGAAAACTGCGAAACAGGTGGGGATGCTTTACTTGTAAGGCTGCATGAAATTCGTAGGACTAATAAGGATGAGCCATTTTCCAAAATCGCGTGTAATGGTGGCAATATTGTCGAAAATGTAAATATAAACAAGCATATTAATAAATTGCATGCACAAATTATTAATATTTTTTAAGAAAATTTTATTATATATGCGGATTTTTAATAAAAAAATGTCTTAAAATTCAACGTTGCGATGTATGTACACAATATGCCTTAACACACGAAGACTTGGATATAAGCTCCATGTATTGTTATTATAAAGGATACAAAAAAAGCAAATGAAGATATTTTTGGCAATTTAAAATAATAGTTTTGTATGTTTAATAACAAAAATTGAAATAATTTTTCAACACAATTTTGAATTATTTATCACTAAATACGGCGTTTGTAATTTTTTTTTAGATTTAATTAATTCCGAGATAACATTTGACGCTCCTTGTCCCCGATTTCCATAAATATATGTTATTAAGGGTCGATTCCACCGTAGTTTTAAACGGAGATTAAAATGACATTGTTAATGTAAAAATGTAATTTTAAACTTCGTTTAACACAACATTGGAATCGGTCCTAAGTTATATTTAAGGCTGCTCATATATTACACTTTAAAAATATTAATAGAAATTTTAAGACCATCAATAAAAACAAGTTAATTATTTGGCGCAATCTGTAGAGCTTTTTTGTTTTAATACGATCCTGTCTATCAATACCTTATTTTATTACAAAATCTTTAAATACGCTTTAATCCGACCCTGACTAACACCTCCGAATGGCGTCGCCAAGGTCAAATTTTCTTAGTATAATATTTGTATGCAATCAGCGGCAAGTGAGCCTGCCGATTGTTTCTTATGCCGTGGCCCAAACTATCGATCGATATATAAATCAAGCCATTACTAGCACACTGACCGCCGTGTCACTAACCCGCACCAACCATGGTACGGTGACTCTGGAAAACTGACCACAGTAATTCCAAAATAAACGCATGCATGCACTGACCGCAATGTACTACGCCAGAATAGATAATGTAACTCACTTTACTTTTGATTACACCTCGTAGAGGAAAACAAAATATAAGTAAATTGTCAAATAAGTTTTAATTATTTAATATAACACTGTTAATTTAGAATATAAAGTTCTCTCAATACTTGACAAAATACGTTTACGTCAGAATTGACAAAATTAAATGTAAAAGGTTGGTGGATAAAAATTGGGTAATAGTATTTACAAAATAACTTGATTGCAAATTAAAACAAAACTAATTGATAGAACATAATTACTCAGTGAGAAAACTCACCCTATTCTGCAAACAGACACTCACAAAAATTAAAATTAATCCAATTTTTTTATTATTATTATTGAAAAAAACTTTAATATTGTTCCACAAAGCAACTAACTCAAATTTCAAATGATCTGTATTTTATGACTGCTTGAGATGTTACCCTTAGGTCGCTTATTCGTAATCCAATACCTCCGTATCTTAATAGTGTTAACATTAACATAGGCTGTGACTGTTTTGGAAGACAAATATTTCGTGCGTTTAAAAACCGAGTGTTTCGTAAAATAAAACTTACTAAATTTGTATAGAAAATAAAAAATAATAATTTTTATGGCTAAACGTTTTTAGAGACATTTTACTATTTCCTTGAGTTTCAAAAGTATGTTATCGCCCACACTATTAGATAATTTTTGTCAATTTATAAAAATCAAGTTAATTTATTTTCTCTAGTTCATTAATAATTGATTATGTATTCCTTTCAGTTCTAAAGGTTAAAATCATTAACGCCTTCTATTGTGCAAAACTTTTGTTAGCCGATCCTATTTCAGATTTGCCATTTTCTCGTTGTGTTTGATATTTAAAAGATTTTTTTGTAGTGTCCCAGATCATCAATGATTTTTAATACTACATCGTCAATTATTGGATAATTATAGAGGAAAAACTAAAAATTTTATTATCGGGATTAACCTAACAACAAATGATTGAGAATAATTATGACATTCTACCTATGCAACCAACAATGTGGATGTAACTAAAATAACTAATATTTTAAGTATGGCAGGGTGGTTCGTTTAGTATTTTTTTAATCAAATTATGTAACGTCCATTCATATTTCTTTTTTTTAACTTTTTTGCAGTGATGATCTCTTTCTCCTAAAAATGCATAATTTGTAAAACACACATCCTGTTTAATTAAGACTGGTTTTATGCACTGCGTTTGTGAACTTCCGTTCAAAAACATGGACCTGCGCCTGTCATACGTTTTACAATGTTTACTAAAGTCAGTTTACTCTGAACCAATGAGGTTAAATACTATGGAGATGACACGCTAAAAAAAAACGACACCCCTTCCCCCTCTCTTAGTGGTCATGTCATAGTTGTCAAAGAGCTGTCAGACCTTTGTTCAAATTTAAATATTTCGACGTTATTTCTATCTTAATAAGTGTTTTTTTTTTGATTAATTTGTATAAAAATCATGACTAAGTGTGCCAAAATTAATTGTAAAAACTCTTCAGTGAAAGAGCGTAAGAAAATATCTAATTTAAGTTTTCATAAGTAAGTATAAGGAGTGTACTTAGAATTTTTTTAGAATGCTTAACTTTTTTTATTATAGGTTTCCAAAAGACCCACAATATCTCAAAATTTGGTCTAAATTTGTGGGAAAAGACCAATTTGAGCCTAAACCGAATAGCATGTTGTGCTCTATTCACTTCAAGGAAGAATTTTTTGATAAGAGTGAGTTTAGGGTCAGATTGAAGAAGAATGCTGTTCCGACAATAAATGAATGTTTAGTTAGTATACACTGTATTTACAATAAAACTTAAATAACTAACTTAATAAAGAACATTGGCTTGACTAACTTTATAATAAAGACAAATAACTATATTAAAACTTAGATAACTATAATAAAACTTAAATAACTAACTTTATAATTAAACTTAAAAACCAACTATAATTAAACTTAAAAACCAACTTATAATTAAACTTAAAAACCAACTTATAATTGCACTTAAATGACTAACTTTTTAAGTAACACATAATTTAGAATAAAATTTCAAGTATTTAAAAGCAGTTTTTATTAGATCCTAATTTCCTATTATTATACCGTTTTGATAATAAATATACTGTATAATAATAAATACTGGTATTTTTATTATTTAATTAGATTTGTGGCCATCACTCACTGCTATGTACCTCCTCATCATCATGATATAAAATAATATGCCCGCTCATGTACCACATTACAATTATTATTAATATTATTAAATGAACAAACATTAAATTAATGTTCCTTAATTTAAAAACCTGCCGACTTTGTTCACAATACACAATAAATATAATTTAAAACATATCACGAAGTTAATGATATTTAAAAATTAGTAGTTTTGGAACTTAAACTAGTAGTTCTTGTATCATGGATCTATATTTAAGGCTTTATAACATACCAAATCTTGTTCCAGACTAACCCATCCATACCTACACCTCCTCCTTTAAAAATCAGGATCCTATCAAATATTCTTATTAAACCAGCAAATCAAACCAGTCAGATCGATTTACCTGTACCCTCTACTTCTTGGTGCAATATTTTTAATAGATGCGTTTTAATCATCCGCTTCTGCTTCCGGAATTGTCGGTTTAGTCGTTTTAACCTGTCAGATTAAAACAAGAAAACCGACAATTCCGAAGCAGAAGCGGATGATTAAAACGCACCTATTAAAAATATTGCGCCAAGATGTAGGCAACACGTAATAATGGTTCAAAATGGCGGAGTTTTCTATCTCCTTTTAAAAGGCACTCAGAAAGCTGCGCAGTGCGACCATTCTCCGTATAGTAAAAGAAAATCAAAGTATGTGATTATACCTCTATGCTCTGAACGCACGTATGACATTTCGGTCATTGCGTTTCCCAATATCAGCATGTGGGGAGGGGATTAGGACCACAGTTGTGCAACAGTTGTTGAAGAGGATGGATCCGGTTGCGATTTATATGTTATTGGCCAAAAAACCTCGTAAAAAAGACGAGATTTCAAATTTGCAGCTATGTAACATTTTTGATCGTCCCGCAATCCATTAATTTAATTTTTTGCAATTTTACAATGTTTCCGTCCATCCCTGTATCAAATTGCAAAATCAGCGTTTCAATTTATTTGCTACTCTAACTAGAAGTTTAAAAACGTTAGAATTATTGTTAAATTGTTCCCCTGTTTACTGGTCTATAGTTAGGCAATACAATAAATAAGTATAAAATTCTGAATATACAAATTGAAAGAGTAAAAAGTGGGCGCTCGTTGTCCGCTAAACTAAACATACTTTTCAAACTAAATCCAACATCCAACGATAAATAAATAAGCGGTTTCATAAAAGGAAGTGACAGCTCACTTGAGATTTTTAAGGTCAAATAACAAGTATGATGTAGTTGCATAAGAGCGATAGGCAGGCGAATTTGATGTTTGATCTTTGAAACCATATGAACACTTGTTAAGCTTATTGCGTAGGCGAATAATTGCGTACACGGTGGGCAGTCGTTAGTGCTGACGGATATATGATTAGAATCTTTTATCTTTCTGCACAAGTAGTCATATCAAATTGCTGGAAAATACACTATGTTAGTATAATAACGACATCCTACCTACTGAATCCCGTGTACTTAACGGAAATTCTCGTTTTTTTTTTATTGAAGGGAATCGTTTACCTTTCGTTTACAGTTCATTCTGGATTGCATATTTTTTCTTTTACAGCTAATGTTAGCTTTCTTTGCGGAGAAAATTCTAAACTGATTCAGAACTACCTATAATTTCAACGACCTGTCAATCCTGTCATCCTGTCAAAATGCTGCCCGTGGGCAATGACAGGTTATGATATGGCAACCCTGCGGTCCTGTTGTCTTTGACCAATTAAGGATTAAGGATACCTGACTCTCTATAGCAGTGGTCGCCAACCTCTCATTGTGTTGAGCTACTTTGTTAATTTTGGAATAAACAGCGAGCTACCCACACGGAAGCCACGTAACGCAACGTAAATGAAATAATCCACAGTTAATTTATCATTATATGTATTTATTTTACTATTTAACTGGTAATACATAATACATAGGTACTAATAATAAACTAATAACAAAATAACTAATATTACTAGTACGTACTTGTTCATAGCTACATTCCTACCTACCAAACGAAGGTGTTTAAAAAATAAACACAAACTTTTATCCAGCTACAACGGCATGTCACGTAAGATTTAAAAATAGTTAATAATAACAACAAAAAAGTAACGCACTATCATGAACATAAACATTGACAAATAAAAAAGCACGTTCAATGAGAAGGCTGACACTCAGACTCATCGATAATTTTTTTAATGTTTGCAGTATAATTTGATACAGCCATTCGAATACAATTATCCAAATGTTCATCTGTAAGTCGATTGCAATATTTGTTCTTAATAAACTTCGTATTGGAAAAAGAAGATTCACACAAATAGGTTGAACTGAATAATGCTTTCACTTTCAAGGCAATACGGCATAGAACTGAATATGTGTCTTTACTTACAATAAGGCCAGATACATTTGGTACTTGAGACTAACGATTTTAAGGCTAAATTATTTTGAACCTCAATTACTTCCATTTCTGTTGCAGCGATGTCTTCGCCAAAGTTCTGCATAACACAAGTTGCAAACTGTTGGATATCAATTTCCATAAAGGGTGAAACAACAAACTGCGCTACTAAAGCCATTTTGTTGAAATCCTTAAAACGATTTTTGAAGTTATTCTTCAGGGTAGAAACTGTTTCTACATGATATTTGCTGTCATAGGGTTCTAATGGATTTTGAGATATTTTTTCTGAAAGAATAGGAAAATGCTTGGCCTCGCTGTTAATTAGGTTTTGTTCCCAAAACTCCAGCTTTTTGATAAATGCTTTTATATCAGAAATCATTTCCGCTAGTTCTTTGTCTCTCCCCTGAAGCTGCAAATTAAGTTCGTTTAATTTCTCTGTAATGTCCACGAGAAAACCAAAAGCTCTAAGCCAGATTGAATTTTCTAGTTCCGGAGTCGGTTCATCGCGTTGTTTGAAAAATTGAACTATGCCAGATAGGACATCATTAAAACGTTTCAGCACCCATCCTCTTCTTAACCATCGGACTTCAGAGTGAAAGAATAGGTCCCCGTATTGACAGTCAACTTCATCGGCCAAGGTTTTGAATAATCTTCTTTGTAACGCTTGAGCTCTAATCTTGTTCACAATTTTTACCACCAGTTTCATAACGTTGTTTAGTTTCAGGAAATTTCCACATAATGCTTGCTGATGGATAATGCAGTGGTAACAGAGAAATTGCGGAAAAGTTTCATCTTTACGACATAACGCCACCAGACCCTTATCACAACCCACCATAGCTGGAGCGTCATCGGTTGTCAAGCCTACCATTTTCGATATTGGAATTTTCTCGGAAAAAATATTTTTTAAATGAGAAAACAACTCTTGTCCAGTAGTGTGTCTTTTCAGTGGAATAAACTTCAAAAGATCTTCTTTAATCGTAAAATAACTAAAAACCATCCTGACGAACACAGCCATCTGGGCAGTGTCAACGACATCTGTTGATTCATCCTGTTGAAGTGAAAAATAAACACAGTTATCTAAGTCAGTTCTTAACTGTAAAAAAATACCATTGCTCATTACTTCTACCCGTCTCATCACTATATTAGCAGAAAGTTGCATAGATTTTATAGCTGAAACTATCTCGTCTTTATTTCTAAAGTTGGCAAATAACGAATCAGCAGCTTCTAAAAACGCTTGTTTTATCATTTCCCCGTCTTCATAAGGTTTCTTTTTTTGTGCAATTATCTGGGACACACGGTACGATGCTTCAGTTGCAGCCTTATTTTTGTCGACTGTTCTTAAAAATATTGATTGTTGTCCAATTAACTGCTTTTTTAACTGTTTCAGTTTCTCCTTTAGGGCGGCAGAATGTAGTGAGAATGATTTTTCAAAATTAGAATGTACAGTTTTATGATGTCTCTCAATATTTCCTTTTTTAGCAACGGAGACCGAAGTATTACATAACAAACACACATTTTTATCTTTAACTTCTGTAAAAAAGTATTGTTCTTCCCATTCCGAATGAAAGTGGTATGTATTTACCTTCTTACAACTGCTTGCCATAATATTATTTTTTGTTGTTCTCTACTAACCCAACTGCTGGACGTTGCTTACGCGTTCAGTTTTAAACTAAGCGCAATGTCGCCGCACCGTGCGTATTTATCCCGTTCAAAGCAATCCTGATCGTTCTCGAACACTAACGCGCTGGTCCGGCTGGTCGGTTCCAGCCGATTCTAGCTTGATGGCGTCAGCGGCAGATCGCTCACCGCAACGTTGCCGCTGTTTATGTTTATTATTATGACAATTAGATTTTTTTGTGGAATTTTCGGAAGCTTCTCTGATTTTTGCAGTTTGTATTTTTTAAATTAAAATCGTTGTGAGAGCTACCAGAATTGCTTTCGCGAGCTACCGGTAGCTCGCGATCGACAGGTTGGCGACCACTGCTCTATAGGACTGTTCAATGCATCATGTATCATCGGAAGTATTCGGGAAAATGACGTAGTTGCTGGACCATCGAATGCGCTAATTCATGTAAAATATGAGTAACAATAGTGAATGTCATGCAATAAACAGTTTTTTTTAAATATGAGGTACCTATTTCGAAATAAATAGGACACGATAAGAAAAATCTTTATTATTGGAATTCACGTAACAACAATACATAGGTATATTTGCTTTCAACGACCACAAGCAATTGTGGGCGGTGATGGCACAATATTTTTTAGAACATTTCTAATAGCACACATTTAAAAACAATCATTTATTAAATTCCCAATGAAATACCTATAACTATATACGAAAAGTACAAGTGTCACAAATTGAAAACAATAATTTTTATTGATCTTTTACGTACAGAACAAGTCAAAATATTTGAATACAAAAATAAATATAGAAACAAAATTTTATGTTCTGTCGCGCAAGCCAACCCTGGTGCTTTGTTTACTCCTTGCCCGCAGTATGAAGTCTAGCGCTGGCAATATAGAGACAAATGCACCACTTCTCGAAACTACCAGAAAAAGCGGTATGTGGCCATTAAGTTATAGAGATGGAATTTTCGGACATTCGAGATCGTCTAGAAACTACTAGTACAGAGCTGACTTTATATAAATAGCGCGAGTTGTCGACGGGCGGGAGATTAAATTTAAGTGTTGGACAGAAAAAATAAATTAGAATTTTGAGTTATAATAGTGGTCAAGTATTATATAAATTAATTAGTACTAAAACCCGACGCCTGGCATGTCTTTTGTTCATCGGGTGTAAATTGTTGAAAGGCAAACTCGAACTCAGGGTGCGGGCCCGCAAGCCGTATATTGTTCGGGGTAGGTCCGTTACTCAATCTTTCTTTGTCTAATGCATTGACTAAATGGGAAAATTAAAGTATAAATACGGGGTTCAAAAGTAAGAACTGGTTTAGAAATCTTCCTGCCTTTCTCACGTCCAGTTGACAAAAAAGTGTAAGATTCAGTTATCTTTGAGGTGACTCCCTTCTATATACTCTTCAAGTATATTGATTGGTTTATCTCGTTTAACTATAAGGTGACAGCTTTTTTTCTTATATTTGGAAAACGCAGTAAAAGATATCGAGGAGCAGATAAATTATTTTCTCTCTGAGACGACTTCTGTTGCGCTATACACTGTTACCTTTAAGGTGACTTCTTTCGTTATACATTTGTATATCGACAGGTAGTTATGTGTTACCTATCAGGTGACCAAACAGACGGACGTTTTAAAAGAGCTTAATTTTTCTCTTTCTACGGGTTTTGTAGGATTGCATCTCCGAGTTATTAAAATCTTTGCGTTACTTGTCTTGGCGAACCGTTGCCTATGGTGACGACGCCGGATAAAGAAATAGCGAGTTATTTAGTACCTCTGATCCAACCGTATAAAACTTGTGAAAAACGACTATTGCGATTATTGTTCTACTTTTGTCGACGATATCTTTTTCTTTGTTTTGAGGATCCCCGCGCATAGATTTTAGCGATAGTCGTATCTTCTGTTAGACGCTACGATTATCGGTTTTAATCGCGGAAACGCCGTTCTAGAACGCATTTCGAGATCAGCGTTTTCGACGCACATTCCTACCTAGTATTTTTTGTACAGTAGTTATGTTTACAGCCGGAGGAGAAGAGTTATTGCAGCATGGTTTTATTACAGGTATCATTTTGTGATTAATTATGTGTTTAAAAGGGGAACGATTCTTATTTGGGTAAAATTTAGTAAATTGTAATTGTTAAATTATGTGGGTAGTTTTTTTCATTTCATTGTCAGGGAATGTCATTTTATTTTATAGGGCAATAATTAATAATTAGAATTACGGTCATAAAAATCAATTATTGTAAATCCAGCCACAACAACTAATAAACTAAGCTCTTCTGGTTTATGATCATATGCCATTTTTGGACTAGTACTGTTCTTTGACTCACCGATTCGAACGTTATAGTAGGTACTATCACTACAGTATTAATTACTCCATTTTTATTGTACCGATCATTGACACATTACTATTTTAGTGTAGTGTAGGGATAAACCACTAGAAAAAGATTGTACTGTAGTACCTACACATTGTGCCCCAAATAATACACGTAGTACATAAAAAGTACACAAATTAAAATTAGGTTGATGAGCTAAACTAAAAGGTGTTACATAGGTCTCGGATGTTAAAATTAGGTTGATGTCCGAAAAGCAAAAAGGACGTTGGCGCGTATTCCTCAACAATTTTTTTTCTCATGGTCAGCATCACTGGATTGTTGACAATTCTATACAATTAGTACAAAATAGTACATAAATAGTACTCATAATACAGATTATCCATTATTGATTCTCCATCCAACTGCATAAATTTTAATACACTAAGATTCCATTTGTAAAATTTAATTTATTAGCCCATCGTCGTAGAGAAGAAAAACCAGGAAGTGGAAAATATAATTGCTGTTTTACATACAGATAGGTCTTTTTGCAGTAATATCGCAAGGTAAAAGCAGATGCATCTTTTTCAAATGTCCAGTCAACACGTTTCTTTTTTTTTTACGTTATCAATAAGTCGATTTGGTTTTTAGTAAAAACATTTTTCTTGGCATTTAGTTCTTTGTTTTGTTTCAATAGTCTCTGATATTTGCTTTTATAAAAATTTAATTGTTTTACTTGTGTAAACATATTGGCCTTTTATTTTTTTATAATTTTAAAATCTTTAAGCTTATTATAGTTTTGCTCTCGGTTAACACTTTCAACTACACTGTTTTCGCTGTCAATTCTCATATATAAAATTATTAACTTCAAATTAATCAAAATACGACTCTAAGTCGCCTTTTTCATCACTCAAAGTACATCCACTTATAATGTCGCAAAATAGTTTTTATGTCGTCTCTACTTCATTCTATTTCGATAGTGTATTCTTTTTTATTGACAGTTATCAATCTACCCTATTCCACTCCATTTCACGTTCTGGTGCGTTGACTGTGGCGAAGCGCTTATCAACGAACACGAATTATAAATTTACTAATAATATAGATTTCCTTTAAATTCAATTTACATCAAAAACCTGTTAGCAATGAAAATGTGTAACTTGTAAATTGTAACTTGTACACTTGTAACTTGTACACTTGTAACTTGTACACTTGTAACTTGTACACTTGTAACTTGTACACTTGTAACTTGTACACTTGTAACTTGTACACTTGTAACTTGTACACTTGTAACTTGTACACTTGTAACTTGTACACTTGTAACTTGTACACTTGTAACTTGTACACTTGTAACTTGTACACTTGTAACTTGTACACTTGTAACTTGTACACTTGTAACTTGTACACTTGTAACTTGTACACTTGTAACTTGTACACTTGTAACTTGTACACTTGTAACTTGTACACTTGTAACTTGTACACTTGTAACTTGTACACTTGTAACTTGTACACTTGTAACTTGTACACTTGTAACTTGTACACTTGTAACTTGTACACTTGTAACTTGTACACTTGTAACTTGTACACTTGTAACTTGTACACTTGTAACTTGTACACTTGTAACTTGTACACTTGTAACTTGTACACTTGTAACTTGTACACTTGTAACTTGTACACTTGTAACTTGTACACTTGTAACTTGTACACTTGTAACTTGTACACTTGTAACTTGTACACTTGTAACTTGTACACTTGTAACTTGTACACTTGTAACTTGTACACTTGTAACTTGTACACTTGTAACTTGTACACTTGTAACTTGTACACTTGTAACTTGTACACTTGTAACTTGTACACTTGTAACTTGTACACTTGTACACTTGTAACTTGTACACTTGTAACTTGTACACTTGTAACTTGTACACTTGTAACTTGTACACTTGTAACTTGTACACTTGTAACTTGTACACTTGTACACTTGTAACTTGTACACTTGTACACTTGTAACTTGTACACTTGTAACTTGTACACTTGTAACTTGTACACTTGTAACTTGTACACTTGTAACTTGTACACTTGTAACTTGTACACTTGTAACTTGTACACTTGTAACTTGTACACTTGTAACTTGTACACTTGTACACTTGTAACTTGTACACTTGTAACTTGTACACTTGTAACTTGTACACTTGTAACTTGTACACTTGTAACTTGTACACTTGTAACTTGTACACTTGTAACTTGTACACTTGTAACTTGTACACTTGTAACTTGTACACTTGTAACTTGTACACTTGTAACTTGTACACTTGTAACTTGTACACTTGTAACTTGTACACTTGTAACTTGTACACTTGTAACTTGTACACTTGTAACTTGTACACTTGTAACTTGTACACTTGTAACTTGTACACTTGTAACTTGTACACTTGTAACTTGTACACTTGTAACTTGTACACTTGTAACTTGTACACTTGTAACTTGTACACTTGTAACTTGTACACTTGTAACTTGTACACTTGTAACTTGTACACTTGTAACTTGTACACTTGTAACTTGTACACTTGTAACTTGTACACTTGTAACTTGTACACTTGTAACTTGTACACTTGTAACTTGTACACTTGTAACTTGTACACTTGTAACTTGTACACTTGTACACTTGTAACTTGTACACTTGTAACTTGTACACTTGTAACTTGTACACTTGTAACTTGTACACTTGTAACTTGTACACTTGTAACTTGTACACTTGTAACTTGTACACTTGTAACTTGTACACTTGTAACTTGTACACTTGTAACTTGTACACTTGTAACTTGTACACTTGTAACTTGTACACTTGTAACTTGTACACTTGTAACTTGTACACTTGTAACTTGTACACTTGTAACTTGTACACTTGTAACTTGTACACTTGTAACTTGTACACTTGTAACTTGTACACTTGTAACTTGTACACTTGTAACTTGTACACTTGTAACTTGTACACTTGTAACTTGTACACTTGTAACTTGTACACTTGTAACTTGTACACTTGTAACTTGTACACTTGTAACTTGTACACTTGTAACTTGTACACTTGTAACTTGTACACTTGTAACTTGTACACTTGTAACTTGTACACTTGTAACTTGTACACTTGTAACTTGTACACTTGTAACTTGTACACTTGTAACTTGTACACTTGTAACTTGTACACTTGTAACTTGTACACTTGTAACTTGTACACTTGTAACTTGTACACTTGTAACTTGTACACTTGTAACTTGTACACTTGTAACTTGTACACTTGTAACTTGTACACTTGTAACTTGTACACTTGTAACTTGTACACTTGTAACTTGTACACTTGTAACTTGTACACTTGTAACTTGTACACTTGTAACTTGTACACTTGTAACTTGTACACTTGTAACTTGTACACTTGTAACTTGTACACTTGTAACTTGTACACTTGTAACTTGTACAACTTGTACACTTGTAACTTGTACACTTGTAACTTGTACACTTGTAACTTGTACACTTGTAACTTGTACACTTGTAACTTGTACACTTGTAACTTGTACACTTGTAACTTGTACACTTGTAACTTGTACACTTGTAACTTGTACACTTGTAACTTGTACACTTGTAACTTGTACACTTGTAACTTGTACACTTGTAACTTGTACACTTGTAACTTGTACACTTGTAACTTGTACACTTGTAACTTGTACACTTGTACACTTGTACACTTGTAACTTGTAACTTGTACACTTGTAACTTGTACACTTGTAACTTGTACACTTGTAACTTGTACACTTGTAACTTGTACACTTGTAACTTGTACACTTGTAACTTGTACACTTGTAACTTGTACACTTGTAACTTGTACACTTGTAACTTGTACACTTGTAACTTGTACACTTGTAACTTGTACACTTGTAACTTGTACACTTGTAACTTGTACACTTGTAACTTGTACACTTGTAACTTGTACACTTGTAACTTGTACACTTGTAACTTGTACACTTGTAACTTGTACACTTGTAACTTGTACACTTGTAACTTGTACACTTGTAACTTGTACACTTGTAACTTGTACACTTGTAACTTGTACACTTGTAACTTGTACACTTGTAACTTGTACACTTGTAACTTGTACACGTGTAACTTGTACACTTGTAACTTGTACACTTGTAACTTGTACACTTGTAACTTGTACACTTGTACACTTGTAACTTGTACACTTGTAACTTGTACACTTGTAACTTGTACACTTGTAACTTGTACACTTGTAACTTGTACACTTGTAACTTGTACACTTGTAACTTGTACACTTGTAACTTGTACACTTGTAACTTGTACACTTGTAACTTGTACACTTGTAACTTGTACACTTGTAACTTGTACACTTGTAACTTGTACACTTGTAACTTGTACACTTGTAACTTGTACACTTGTAACTTGTACACTTGTACACTTGTACACTTGTAACTTGTACACTTGTAACTTGTACACTTGTAACTTGTACACTTGTAACTTGTACACTTGTAACTTGTACACTTGTAACTTGTACACTTGTAACTTGTACACTTGTAACTTGTACACTTGTAACTTGTACACTTGTAACTTGTACACTTGTAACTTTTACACTTGTAACTTGTACACTTGTAACTTGTACACTTGTAACTTGTACACTTGTAACTTGTACACTTGTAACTTTCAATCTATCGATTTATATTTTGAAAAGGAAATTAAGTAAACGACACATATATTTTATATTGCAACACTCTCTCGTCACCCGTTTTTTCTATTCAATTATTCCTGTCATCTTGTAATATAAAAAAGAGGTAGAGACCAGAGTCAGACGAGCGCGGGTATATGAGAAATCTCATATCCTTATAACAGAACAATGCAACGTGACCTGAAAAATTACGTTTACATTTTTTTTTTGTTAGTGTATTGTTACTAGTCATTACTGACTAACCTACAATTTTAATCTAAAAATCTTACAAACTAATTACTTCTACTACTACTAAGAAGTCCCCATTGGGCTGTCTTAATTGTTTCTATAGGAAGCGTTTACATTAATAAGTAGATTATTAAATTAGTTAATAAATTCTGGCTTTTTCAATACTTTTGATACTTCAAATTGTTAAAAAAAAACAAAAAGAAAAGAAAAAGAAAAGAAAAAGAAAACAAAAAGAAAACAAAAAGAAAACAAAAAGAAAACAAAAAGAAAACAAAAAGAAAACAAAAAGAAAACAAAAAGAAAACAAAAAGAAAACAAAAAGAAAACAAAAAGAAAACAAAAAGAAAACAAAAAGAAAACAAAAAGAAAAAAAAAAGAAAACAAAAAGAAAACAAAAAGAAAACAAAAAGAAAACAAAAAGAAAACAAAAAGAAAACAAAAAGTAAACAAAAAGAAAACAAAAAGAAAACAAAAAGAAAACAAAAAGAAAACAAAAAGAAAACAAAAAGAAAACAAAAAGAAAACAAAAAGAAAACAAAAAGAAAACAAAAAGAAAACAAAAAGAAAACAAAAAGAAAACAAAAAGAAAACAAAAAGAAAACAAAAAGAAAACAAAAAGAAAACAAAAAGAAAACAAAAAAAAAACAAAAAGAAAACAAAAAGAAAACAAAAAGAAAACAAAAAGAAAACAAAAAGAAAACAAAAAGAAAACAAAAAGAAAACAAAAAGAAAACAAAAAGAAAACAAAAAGAAAACAAAAAGAAAACAAAAAGAAAACAAAAAGAAAACAAAAAGAAAACAAAAAGAAAACAAAAAGAAAACAAAAAGAAAACAAAAAGAAAACAAAAAGAAAACAAAAAGAAAACAAAAAGAAAACAAAAAGAAAATAAAAAGAAAACAAAAAGAAAACAAAAAGAAAACAAAAAGAAAACAAAAAGAAAAGAAAAAGAAAACAAAAAGAAAATAAAAAGAAAACAAAAAGAAAACAAAAAGAAAACAAAAAGAAAACAAAAGGAGAACGGAAAGAAAAAGCCGCGGCGGCGCATTTCGGCGACGTAAGACCAGTGCCTGTCAGCGCTATGACCGACGACTGTTGACGCTAGGACCGGTGCCTACTGGCGCTTGTAGGACCGGCGCACCGGGAAATCTCCCGGTTTCCCGGTGGGCCCATCCGCCCTTGCTTAAGTGATTGTATTGAATAAAAAAACTCATATAGATGCTTTTAATTCTTTATTTTTCTTTTCTTAATACATTAAATAATATATTAAAGGGTAGCTTAATTTTTTTAATACAAATTTAATGCATGATATTTGTTGGAAGAGATCTGACAACATACAAAGAGTGTACCGTCAGAAAGATGTTTCGGACAAATTTAATGTAAATAAGGTGTATCTATTCTATTCGATATTATAATCTTTGTTTTAATTTCATACATTTTGAGGGACACTTTTTTTAACAGAGATAATTCTCCTTGCCTCTACACTCCATAGCTTTTACTATAAATAAGTCACTAATTTGAAATTTACAAAAAAAAAATAATCCGGTGACTGATGGATTTTATATCGACACTTTTTCTAAATAGTATTGTTGTAGATATTTTTCTACACCCGTATTATAATAATGCACTTATATACCCATAATTCGTTTCATAATGATACCCATTATGATACAGATTTTTTATAACGATACAGATTTTTAATCAATAGAAACCCATAATTTTCAATCAAGCATGCTGTGCATTTGACGTTTGTCCTAGGTTCCTATGTAATTGTTTTAGTTGTCAAAATCGGTACGTATAAAATTTTCGTAGATAGCTAAACTTCAATAATTATATTATCAAAATGTCTGATATCAGCGATATAGAAGACTTACCATCGACTCCTGCACATATATTGGAAAAAGCAGAAAATGCAGTACAAAACATTTTGCCCCAAATATCTATAGTAATACCAATACCCGAGATAGTACCATTAATTACAATTTTGTAGAATTTTTTATAGAAATACGAGTAATTACTGTTATTGTGTTCAATATAAATATAAATATAATATTTATAGTTCTTGATTATTTATCGGGTGTAGAAAAAATAGCGTATGCAACTCTCATGTAATGGTTATTACATTATCGTTGCATAATATACTATTACAATGTATTTTTAAATAAATATGGAAACGTATTTTACTCATAGAAATAATAATTATACTATCTGTTCTTATCCATGCGATAAAAAATAATAAATGTATAAATTAAGTTTTAAGTGTTTTTATTTATATAAATTATTTTGCATAAATTTTAAATTATTTTCTACGAAATCAATTATCTTCTTACAACACACAATACATTGTTATAAACGCCCTCTTGTGCAACACGTTCACTTCCTAGGTAGGTACATACAACACTTTTCTGCTTTTTCGAGGTCATTAATTTTGGCATTGCATTTATTGTTATCTGTGCTATTACGCTCTTTCGCTAAGCACCAAGGAAATTTAAAGGATACCTATTAAAATATTAAAAGCTACTTTAAATTTATTATGAACTTTTGACCCTAAGTGTGCTTACCTGTTTACAGAATGACAAGATCAACCGGATAAACAATGAGGTTAAGGTAATTAATCAGGATCAAGTTGCACAGTAGTGGCGATAGCACACCTTCGCCCTTCCTGAAAATCAACGATACTTTTCTAAGAGGGAAAGCCCACTCACGCGACATGTCGCGCACGACCTGCCGCATGCGATTTTTTAGGTGCGATTTTTAACAGACGACAAGCAGCGACACAGACGTTCAGTATCAAAATAGAGGTGGAAGAAGTAGCAACGGTGTTGTTTTATTCTGTTTTTCGGCGGAAAAAATTGAAACGACGTAGGTACTAGGTTCACCCATTATTTATAGACCCTTATGTAAAAGGCGCATTTAATTTAGTATACAGAATAATATTTGACATTTTGTGTCAAATGCACAGCCTCCTACGCTTCCTATTAATAATATCCTTTCTGTTGTGTTTAGACCCTATGTGTGATAGATTTTTGTAATCAGGGTATTAAACCCTCTCAAATGGTATATCATATGACCTATATTGCTATTTAAAAAAATCAAGATGGCGGCCATGCCTAAAATTTTGTAATTATAAAAAAAATAATTTTTGGGCTAAAATATGCGCAAATGTATTTAGTTGAAATTCTGAAATTTTGAGTTTTGTATGTTGAACCGTTTAAGCACTATAGGTTTGGTTCCATCTTTAACAGCTACCCTGTATAAGGATTAACGTTAACCAAAGATAAGTTCTTCAAATATTGCAGAATGCTAGCGCAGATTCCCTATTCGCTATTTTATTTCAATTAACTGTTCAATATTTAAGGTCGGAACTCTCAACTGGCGTTTCGCACGCGACTTGACATTTGTATGAGTGATGCTCCATATGTATCCATGATAACGCTAACCGCGTGCGGCAGGAAAATCGCGGGCTTGTCATTTCTAATTTTCAGCCGCGTGCGACCACGCGACAGAACCGCGTTAATGGGCTTTGAGTCATTTAAAAGCATCTAGAGTATTGCCGCGCGCGATGCCTCGCAATCAGTCGCGCGCGACGTGTCGCTTGAGTGGGCTTTCCCTCTAAGAATGTAAAATATTTTTAATAAGTATTAAAGAATTATTAAGCTATTGCATAGCTTTTATCGCGGGCTTTGAGCGCGGCGACCGAATCAAGAAATTTCGTAACACCATAACGAAAATAAACCTAACACCCCCCACTCCGACCGGCACAGCGGTGCGGCGTTAAAACCCGTGGAAGGTTTTATCCGACCCTATTCGTATTAGTATGAAGCAGAGTTAAATATACGTCTGCGGACTGGAACGTTTATGCAATACAAGAACTAGAAGATCTTTCTCTGGCTTCTAATAAATTGGTATCACAAATGTTCCCGGCTGGCGTAAATATTAGATATTAATTTTTTTGCAAGAATTATATAGTATATTACATTTCTAAACAAAAAAAAAATAAAAAAAAAAATAAAAAACAAAAAAAAAATAAAAAACAAATAAAAATAAAAAAAAAAACAAAAAAAATTCTGGCCCCGCCAGGATTTGAACACGGTCTCTCGCCAAGTCTCAAATGGCAAAGTTGATAAGTTTGACGCTCTAACCATCTAAGCTAATAGTCCATGCGTCAATTTAATAATCTAATCGGTTATGTGTTTAACCAGAATAAAGAGCAAACATATCTTAGTTATTTTAAAATTATTTTAATAATAATTGTTAAAGATAATTATATAGGATCTAATTTACAACAATTTCAATAATTTAACAATTATATCGATTTTAGTATTAATATGGACATTACAAAGATCAAAATAGAAATAATGTTTTTGACATTTTGTCACAGCTACTGCGGAAAGTAGCATATTCGTACACGGGTGGAAAGTAAATTCTTATTCATACGCGTGTGATATAGGGCACTTTCCATAGGACTATATAGGGTGATATGTGTCACTTTCCTAAGTGGTCGTAGGAAAAATATATTTTTCTTATACATATAAATGAGGTAAAGGGTAAAGATAAAATGTTTATTTTTGAAAAGTGTTGCTGTTCGACAACTCTAATGACCTGAGATAAATATGTTCTTACTATAAGGTGTATTGTGATATGATATTTTAATTCAAAATTAGAAGTATTACATGTTTGTGTTTTTCAAATTTATAATTTGATAATCAACGTTTGATGGGTAAGGTCGGTCCTGAAAAATAAATTTGTATAAAGAAATCAGGATGTCGACTATGAATTGTCAGATAGAATTATGAATTGTCAGATAGAATTATGAGAATTGTCAGTTTTTTTTAGAGGGTTGTCAGAAAAGGGTTTATTAAATGGAAATGTAAAAATAGTTGGATTTATTGAATGGAAATAAATACATGTTATACAAAAGGACCTTTGCTTGATTATTTTGGTTGAAGCAGGAACAGAATAAATATCAAAGGGAAGTAAGGTACATTTTATTAAAAATATTCATGAAAGAAGTACTTATCCAGTAGAATACTACAGAAGAAGTAATTTAGTAAGCAGTTGAATATAAATAACATTTAATCAGAAAAGTTACATAGTAGACGAAGCAGTGAGGTACAATTGGGGTACCAAGAGAACCGTCAAATCCAAAAAGAAGAAAGAAAATCTTTTTGTATAATTAGTGAATTAATATATTGTTTGATTTGTTTTTAATTTCAAAATTAATGTAAATTCACCAAACGTTGAGGGAATTTTCGAGTAAATCAGTTAAACTTGGAGGTAAGAATTTTTCAACTCATTAAGATCCAAATCATTATATTTGTTTTGAACCCACAGACCATGAGATTAAGCAGTAAAAGTCGAGTTACCGGGTGAGTTAAAAAATTTTTTTTTAATATATTGTAAAATTGATTGGTCATAACAAAAATTTTATATTTTATCAAAATTATCTACATAATTTATAATAAAACTAAATATTTTCATATAAATTGCTTCTTATAAACTGTAACTACTATTAAAACAAATTATAAATAAAGTGTTACATACCTTTCTGTCTTAACATGCTTAACTCTGGCACTTATAAACTGAGTATTGTTAAAAAAAATGCAGTATTCATATCTTGGTTTACAATGGGTAAAACACTTAAATCAGCTTTTATAAATCCAGTTGACAAACTCATATTAATAATAAAATTAAACCAATTAGCAAAGACAAAAGAAATAAATCGAGAATTGAGAAAAAAGTATACAAAATAACAACGAATGTTAGGTTAGGTAGTGTCAATTTTAAGTGTCACTAAATGTGCGTTCACTTCGACATTCTACGTGTTGGTTTGTTCGTTGGCTTGGTTCTGTATAACAAAAAAAACTTCGACACAAGCCGATTGGTCTATTCCCGATGACGTACACATTTCAAATTTTAAACTTAAATTGGTTTTAAATTAAAAACTTTTGGCTTTTTTAACAAACTGGTTATTTAGAATAACTTGTATAGCGACATCTATTACAATATAATTTATAAAACAGCATATCTCACATGTGAACATCGCCCATTGTCGGTAGGTACAGGTTTTGAAAATATCGTTAGAAAATTTTCTTCAGGGGCTTCCCTTCAAAAGAGCATTGTTCCCTCATAAGGTATTTTTGGATATATGTTTATAGGTACTTTCTGCCTTATTTATACCTGTATAATACGCTGTTAAAATATTTATCTCTAATTTTGGAACACCCTATAGACGACGTTTGAAATCTAATTTGTTAAGTTTCTAAAACCAGATCGATTTAATCCTGTAGTTGACGTCTGAAACCTAGTATTACGTTTCTAATACTGAAACGATTTAACCGTTTATTTTTTAATGTTACATAACCATTCATTATTATACACAACAAAATCGTTTTACCTTTTAAAATCTTTATCAACGTCAATTACAACGTTTGCGCCAATGCACAATTAAAAATTCACATGTAATATATCAAAAATCGACTTGTTCGACTTACAAGAAAACTATTATAATATGCCATTATAGGAAATATAATTAATCATAGCACAAAGAAAAAAAGGTTAAAAGGTCAAACGTGATGCTAGGACTACTTTCAGCATTTAACTGTCAACTCACGCACACCAAGAGATTTAACATGGTGTTTGGCCAATTTTGTATGACAATTCCTAGATAAATAATTGATAGTTTGCTCTTTAGTTTTATCAATATAATTAACTATAAGTTTGTATTATGGAAAATTTTAAATATAAATGTAAAGGATACGTCATTAATAATTATCCGTATGATAACTGGAAAATCCAATGGCGTGACTGATGGGCCTGCAGGGCCTCGGGCTATTTGGGGGCCCAAATTAAACAATGTATTCTCACTTTTTTTTCACTTGTGTTAGAAAAGAAAATGATACTCTTTATTCTTCTATTATTTCTTAGCTTTGGTTTTGTTTGAACCAGTGTATGGTTATTATTTTTAATGTTTGGTTAATTTTTGTTTTGTATTTATTGGTTTATTCTCTTATTGACCTCAAAATGTATATCATTCGTTTCTTATTTTTAATCAGAATAGTACTTATTTTTTATTTTATGTTTAATTTTATATTAAAAAATATTTATGACATGATTATTTATTTTTTTTGGTGATGTTGCAGGTGAGCCCTAATAAAAGTCTTGCAGGTGGGCCCTTAAGAAACTCGGCACGCCCCTGGGAGAATCCTTGACCCAAAATCATATATATACTCGAACAAAATATTGAAGAAGGTGAGTCATATGCATGATCAACACTGTTGTCTATGAATGAAAATTCCGACAGAGTTAGCATAGGCGGCGTATCAAATACCAAATAATTATTTATTATTTATTAGGTATTTGTTAGTAAACTTTATTAAATTTGTTTGTCAACATCTTTATTTAAACAAAGATAATGCGTTAAATATACATTTTTGATAGTTTTAAATAAATGAATATATTTATTCCCTAATGACTTCGTTATCTGTGTTTAATGGTTTTAAAATGTGTTTCAAGTAAATAAACGACAGACGGGTTACAGATTGAATATTGTCAGCACAGGTACAAAGACAGTTAAAAACTAACTTTCGACGAAGTTAGATTTGTATCGCTTTAACTATTTACGATAATTATTTTATATTTTAACACTTTTGTGCTCGTTTCTGATATACGAGTAGGTGTTCATGTTCATGGTAGTGGTAGTGCATATTCGAGGAGTTATATTTATTGTGGAGTATATTAGGTAGGTACTTTAAAAGTTTATTAAATAGTAAAATATTGGTGTCTTTATAAATTTAATAAAAACAATTTAATAGTAGAATTATATTGTTACAATGGTAATGGATTCAGAGCGGGTCCAAGTGAAATCCAATTACGTCGGCTAAAGCCCTTATCAAAGGATGAAAAGAACATTATATGGAAAGTGTATGATGGGCTGAAACAGACACTTCCTACAAATGAAGCTGTAAACCGCAGTTCTTTTTTAACTGGAGCATCTGTTTCAACAATTAAACGCATTTTACGCGAATAGACAAAAAAGGCTCCTTAGAAGCCCCTAAAACGCATATCCGTGGTCGAAAATTGTTGAAATTGGACGATAACCAAAAAACAAATTATTCGAAGAACTGTACATTCTTTTTTTTTTTCGAAAACAAAGCCCCAATACTTAAAGTTGTTCTTACGAAATTAAGAGAAAACGAAGAAATTCCATTAATGAGCCGTGAAACTTTACGAAAAATTTTATAGGGCCCAAAATTTCGTTTTGTCAAACCATGTAGAAAATCAATTTTAATTAAGAGGTCAGATATAGTGTCCTGGCGACGGCGTTATTTACGAAATATTAAAGAGTTTAGAGCCGCTAAAAAAAGATATATTATCTCGATGAAACGTGGATAAATGCTGGACACACGGTACCTAAGATATGGCAAGATACTGATGTAACTAGTCATCGCCAAGCTTTTATAGAGGGATTATCTACAGGTTTGAAAGCACCATCAGGTAAAGGACAGCGCCTATTGTTACCCATATCGGAAGTGACAGTGAATTTTTGGAAAATAACTCTCTTGTGTTTATATCGAAAAAACAGGAGATTACCACGAGGACATGAATGCGGAATGCTTTAAAAAAGGTTTACTGAAGTATTACATCGTGTAGAACGAAATTCAGTTATTGTACTAGATAACGCTTCTTATCACAGTCGACGAGTTGAACGCATTCCGATAATGTCCAGTAGCAAAGCGGATATGTAAACCTGGCTGCGGGATAAAGCAAAAACATTTACTGAGGAGATGCTTAAAGTGGAATTAATGGACCTAATAAAGGAACACCGCCATAAATATATTCAATATGTTGTCAACACAATGGCTTGTGATCGTGGTATTACGGTACAAAGACTTCCCCCTTATCACTGCGAATTCAATCCTATTGAACTAATTTGGGCGCAAGTGAAAGGGTTTGTAGAAAATAACACTTTTAAAATAGCCGACATTCAAAGTTTATTAAAAACCGGTATAGAACGTGTAAAACCTGAAGATTGGCTGAATGCTATTTCCCATGTAATTAAGGAAGAAAATATTATGTGGCGCTTGGACGCTATGATCTAAACGGTAGTTGAACCTTTAGTCATAACTTTAAGTTCCGACGATAAAGACGATTCCAGTGATAGTTCTGCAGAATCAATGGATTACGAAACTTCATAGATTTAGAATTCAAGTAAGTGATACCAAGCTTAATTTACATATTTTTATAATAAACAAAATACAATTATAAACATAGGTGAATTATTATAACAAAAATAGATAACCAAACTACTTTCATCTAGTAATATTCAAAAATACCCATTTAATTTGCCAATATAGTATTTTTGCGATACTGGAAGAGTGAATTTTGATATGATAACGATACCTTTTGCAGTTTTAAGGCGCACCTTCTTTAATATTTTGTTCTAGTATAATACCCCATTTAATTTTCCAATAGTGTTTAACATATTTAACATATTTTAACAATAAACGAAACAAAATTATAAACATTATTGATTATTACTACAAAAATAGATAAACAACCTACTTTCATATAATTTGCCAATAGTTTTTATACGCCACTGGCGTAATTCATTTTGGCAATAAACATGCATTTATGACTAGTTGGCACGTGATACCGATAACTTCTGCAGTTTTAAGCGCGTGATTTCATTCATTATGCTCTGGTATAGTATTATTGTTGTACGTGAACAGGGAGGAATTACCTTCTTCAATATTTTATCCGAGTATAGTTGCATGGAGGTAAAGATATTCTTTCTCTTTCGGCAAAGCAAAGGAAGTGGTATAAAAACACGTTTAACGGCAACACAGGGTAGGACCTAATTAGTTGTATGTTACGCTTCAAAAAGAAAATGTCATACGTTAAATGTAATACGGTATGAACGAATGCGGCAGCAATCTAATTCACAAGATAGCTAGGTTTGAGATTTAAGCCTTTCAGTATTGCAAGAAAATCTTTTTTTAAATTTGCAGGTGGATATGATACACCCATTTTGTTCAAAAACGCAGAAATTACTTCTCTTCGAGCTTTTGCTTTTGGAATTTCACTACACTACATTCAAGAAAAGCTTCACACTTGGAAGATTACATTTGTTTGAAATAAAGCAGAGTTTGCTTCAAATAATATTTCTCGATACAATAAGAAAATAAATGTTGAGTGAAGTGTAGGCATAATCTTGTATTTTAAGATTTATATTAATTAATCTTAGAACAAATTATTTTATTCGAGTCTAGAATTGTTAATTAATCCAAGGTTTATCTTAGGTTTATTGTAAGTATGAAATGCTCTTATAACCGACTATCGCTTACTTGATTCAATGTTATAAAATGATTCGACTCAAAGCATTTAAATTTCAAAACAAAAATTAAACAATTCAAATCAAAAACCTATGTACTTCACAAAAAATTAGCGAGTACAAATTCACGGTACAGTGTTGCCAGCTGAAACTTATTTTAAAATGCAACTGGTACGGTAGATATATGACTAGTACATGTTGAGATGTGATATTTATTATTTGGAAGTCAGAGACACAAAGCATTTTTATAGAGAATCTGGCAAATTGGCATTAGCACGTGTTCATCTTATTGTCCATTTTTTAACAAGTTTGCATCGTATCGTTAGGGTTTCGTTCTACTTTTCGTTAGAAATTCTTTGTGATTCAATTAATAAGTGTATGAATAAATTAAATTGAAATGGAAGATTTGTTAGATGGATGGGGCCTCAACGACCTGATCCCAATATTTAAATGTAAGTATATTTAGTTCACTTCTTGTTAGGTATTATATTATATATAGGTAAATTTATTATCATAAGAACAAGAAACGAACTGGAATAGAAGTAAAAACGATTTCGTATCTACGAAAATTCTGATTTCAAGATAATTACAAAATTAATAAGCTTACATTTTATTTTATTATCACACAAAATAATAAAGGCATATTTGCATTAGAAAATATTTACTATAATTATAAGAAAAGGTTAGTAAAATATGCAAAACTTATTTGCGAAGTCTAGAAGGACGTAATTATCTACCTACCCACATTTACTGAAAATATTCATTTTGTAGATACGACCTCTTATCTTAACAGGATAAACTTTTATGTTCCATTTAGGTTTTGTAGTTATAAAATTATTTTTTTTTAATTTTAGGTGCGACACCTCAGAGGACAGAGGAATTTGGTACATTATTTAAAAACAATTTTCGGTGGATAAGTACCAGTGAGAACCCTATTAAACAGCAAGAACAGTCTGTTCTTATTTCAAGATTATTAATTTTTTCAATGAAACTATCCTATAATTCAACCAAAATCAATATATTTGTCAAAGCCAATATTAACATTTCTTGAAACAGTTCATATTATTACTGTAACAAATGTAGTTCTATTGGATTTAAGAACAAGGTATTATTGAATATAAATAATAGTTATTTATGTATCAAGGGCGTAAAACAGGCGTTTATGGACTACAACGTGTAAGTAAGAGCCCGAGCCGCTAGGCGAGGGCTATTAACACGTAAGGTCCATAAACGCTGTTTACGCCCGAAATACATACAATATTTTATGCGCGACCGTTTTAATAGTCATTTATTAATAAATATACAAAATGTTATGCACGACCGTATTAATGATAGTTTATTAATAAATATGTTTTATTTTCTATTTTTCACCTTCTGTGAGTAGGTTATTATAAATGTTTCAAGTTGGATAAATTTTATACCTCGATATTATTATAACTCACCCTGTATAACAATCTACCAAATCATTTGTGTTCGCGATTCAAGCTAAGTGATACGCCCTCTGGAGGAAATTAGTAGAAGGTCCCTATAAGTAGGATGACGTTCAGTGTTGCCAGAAGCAGCAAAATTTCGTTACGTCGTCGGATTTTAGTTCTTGAAGAAATGGATAAGACCTTTTATTTAAGAATCAAAATTTGTGTCTAGTAATATGTAATCATACTCTATATTTATTTTAGGATTTTTTTATAAAATCGATTTATTATATTGATTTTTTTTAAAATTTCAGTTCATTTATTAATTTTAGTTTTAAAATCAGTCAGAGACAAAATCAGTTCATCATTTGGCAACATTGGCGTTCGTGTTCATTGTTTACATTTTAATTTTTATCAATTACAATTAGAGCTTTTGTTACTTTTTAGCTTTAAATTTGTTTATTTCTTATAGTATGTGATAGTATTTAAATTAAAAATGAAATCTGCGTAAAAGCCTCCAGCAAATTGCAACCTATATGGTGTTATTGTCAAAATCAAAACTGAACTATTCATTATTTTTCAAGTGCAAGTCATGAAATTTTGTTTCTTACGATAAATGGGTATCTACAAATTCACAATATTGAAATTTTGCAAAACGTTGTTTAGAATCAAACTCCAATATGAGTTGTGACGGTTTTATTACCATTTACATGTATACAAAGTACTACACAATTCACTTCATGATATAAGAATAAGGATAGTAAGATTTTTAAAAAAGTTCATCAATAATAAACGTTTGGTACCTGATATGTCCTTTAAACCACATAATAAAACATGTCCTGGGTTTAGTAAATACATATTTCTAGATGTTCTTGTAGCAACCAATAGGTCAATATTTCCAACAAATTAGTTCATACTAAACATGAAAAATATTACATTTATAACGAAAGCACGAAAACAACTTAAATTAACACTAAATGAAACTCAAAAACACTATTATAATAAGAAATATCTAAAAACAGTTAAAAAATCACAAATACAAAATCCCACAATACGTAAATAAACAAACATCCTACTTATACGTGACAAATGACAGGCGCGCGAAAATTAATTTGAATCGCGAATAGTTAAATAAAAATAAGTCTTATTGAAACTAATAAGATGATAAAATAACAATAATCTATATACCTATACGCGTTACCATAGCAACCAAGTCAATAGGACAAGAATAGGTAGACGCCATTTTTATTTACAGTCGACTTCACGTATTGCAAGTTTCTTAGTATATTTTCGAAGAAGTTTTATATATTTTGTTTATGTAATGGACAGTAGTGACGATGAAATAGTTTCCGGAATACCACCGGAAATTTTTAAAGCAGCAGAAGATGCAAAATTAAGTGTACTACCCGCCAAATCTAAGAGAATATACGATAAGGTCTACGATGAATTTGTTAGCTGGTGCAAATTGAAGAATGTTATAGACGGTAACTATACAGAAAATGTATTTCTTGCATTTTTTCTGGAAAAGTCCAAATGCCGTAAGCCGTAGTCTCTATGGTCATATTATTCGATGTTAAAAGCAACTGTAAATTTGCACAATAATATAAACATCTCTAGATATTCAAGATTGATAACATCTTAAAACGGAAATCAGACGGTTATAAACCAAAAAAATCAAAAATTCTAACCAGGGAAGAAATAGACTTATTTTTAGCAGATGCTCCAGATAATTTATATCTTATGATAAAAGTAAGTTAATTGTTTTTTTTTTATTTTAGACTATTATGTTAATATGATTATTTATTGTAGGTTGCACTAATTTTTGGTATTTGTGGAGCATGTCGTCGAGAGGAATTAGCTAATATTTCAATAGACGATATTCAAGATTTAGGAACAACCTCATTGGTAACCATATGAGCATCTAAAACTAAAATTGACCGCATTTTCAGTGTGATTGACAAAGAGCAGGAATCACCAAGTTATCTCGACTTATATCGAAAATATGCTTCACTACGTACGACAAATACCAACCACGTACGTTTTTTTGTGTATTATCGTAATGGAAAATGTTCCAGTCAGGTGGTTGGAAAGAATACATTTGGTCAAATTCCTTTTAAAATAGCAACTTATTTAAAATTGCCTACTCCAAAAGACTACACAGGCCATTGTTTTAGACGATCTTCAGCAACTTTGTTAGCTAATGCAGGTGAGGATATCCTTAACATAAAGCGACATGCTGGTTGGAAGTCTACAACGGTGGCAGAAGGTTATATTGAAGATTCTGTGGCAAATTAAATGAAAATCGCCAAAAAAATTGTCAATGCTGATATGCCTTCTACTAGTCGCACAGCTGAATTTTCAAATTTACATACCGATTCTTTTGAGCATACACCTTCCAGCAGTAATCCAAGTCATACGCAATTAGTAGAAGTTCGTAGCAACTTAAAACAGAGCAAGGTAGCAAATCCTAACATTTCTATAAGTAATTGTTCAAATTGTGTTATTAGTATAAAATTATAAGTGTGAGGATCTTATGTTTGGGCTTTTAAAGTTATAATTTCTTTATTAAACTCATATTTTGTTAATTGTACCAAATATTTCCATGATAATAAATAATAATAATAAAGTTTGTTTTACTAACTACATGTGAATTTTTAAAAGAAAAAAAAAAGAAAGTTGCTTTACCGTAAAGTGACACTTTACGCCCGCTAAACGTATTTATAATCTGGACTTTATCACCCGGTCGTGCATAAAGTATATTTAAAAAAAGTGTAAGATGTAAGATGTACATAATACTGCAATTGTGCAATAGGTAGATACTCTTCATTTAATTAGAGGTATTTTAATTAGGGCAAGTTGATTTTAATCTTGAAGCAAGCCTTATTAGCTATAGTTGAATAAGTATTACTAGAATTTCAAATCGAGACGAGTTTTACTTTTGGATATGCAAACAAAACAAAGCATTGAAATAAGACCATTCATCTTGAATATAGTACACCTTTTTTTCTGTGTAGTTTGACGAGAGTAGTAAGGGGCATTATCCATTACTATAACAGCATTTGGTGGCAAATTAATTTGTTCACCAAACCATTTCTTTGAAAAATGTAGATGTCATAATATTGGTGATAATTAATCTGCTGAACAACTCAAAATATCCTTTGCTGATATAGCAAAAACCGTTTTCATTACCGGAATGTAATATTATAATACGTTTTCATTTGTTTGGAGGAGCATTCACCGAACATTTAGCTGATTGATCACTCCATCCTTTTTTCACATCTTGTGTGTCGTACCAAGTCTCATCAAGCTACACTAAGAATCTATCTTGACGAGCTTCATCTACTCTAGTGAGGTTACATTACGTAAAATTGTAATTCTTTAAGATTCCCTAATATACTTTCTTCAATTTATGGTATGATATCTAAAACCCAAAGAATAGAGCACTTTTCTAGAAGTTTTGTCAGATTTGTAAGGGAAACTGGGAACAAACTTTATTTAGTTTTTAATCATTTGAAAATACGGCACGTTATTATTGAAATAAAAATTACAACCCTTTCTTCTAATATTCTCCATCATACAGTGATCTAGACTAACTAGAGATCTTTGATTCTGCTTTTTTCTTGGAAGACATTCCTGGCTCGTCTTAGGAAAAAAATAGAAAAAAAAGGAGAAAAGGGAAAAAAGAGCTAAAAATGCAATAATATACTGGGTATTTCATTGTAAAAAACATGGAAGCGGCCATGGGGGGACAGAGTAGAAGTACAACGAGTATACATAAGCAGAAAAACGCCCCCTTTAAATTATTTTTGACTTATTTTCTCATAAAAGTCTTACCATTAAAAAAATTATTTAGCGTTTTCCTTGAAATTTCCTGTAAAATACCCAAATTTGAGATCCTCTCTTTGAATGATTTTTTTCCACACCCACATGGATATTAGATTATTTACGCACAGACTACAAAACAAAAAAGTACGTTATTACGTTCAACTGAACGAATATATTTCATATCCATTCTAGGTAGTGAGAACACTGCAAAAAAATAAAATCCACCAATCACAGTTCATTATACTCAACTAATATTATTTTTAAAATTTTAAATAAGTGACAATCCTGTCAAACTAATTGTCAGTATATTTTTTAATTATTAAGATTAAATATACAATAAAATGAGTATTTTTTTTGTAGAATCGATAAACCCAGACAGCACACGACGTCCATTGGACGTTCATATCTTGTCCAAATAATGTCCTGGATGTCCATTGGACATCCATTTTCCGTTATCCAATGGATATACCCATTCAGAAGTCCAAAAAATGTCCATGATGGACACTATAAAAATGACAAACTTATAATAAATTATTATAATTCTTCTAGTATAATTTAATTATTTACAACTAGATTTTAATTAAAATAAGTCAATTAATTTTTCTCTCCTCTTCGCTACTGTTGACAAGATACAAAAGTAAAAGGCCACTCAGGCCAGATTCGAAGAAGAAAAAAAGAAGAAAGCGGTTAAGAAAAAAACTAAAAACCAAGTGAACGGCTCACAGCATAGATAAAATAATATTAATTTATCCATGGCTCACAGCAGTCACAGCCCCACATGTACCCCACAGATATAGAGTTTATCTGGTAAAAATTATGATTGTAACTAATAGGTGAGAATCCTTTTAAGGCAGAAGAAAAAATTCAAGTTTATATTTTTTGTACTGCATGAGACGTTAACGGAAGTAAAAGGCTAAAATAGAATCATTTTGTAACGTTTAAGAAATAATGCATTGAAAGTGGTTTCCTAAGTTATTTCTCTTGTAATGTTCACAAATACATATTTTTATTGCAATTTTAGATTCAGCAGTTACCAAAACCAGAGACAAGGACATGTACGAATTTATAAAATGATGTTTTGTTGCCATAATTTCTAATACCTTCACGAAAGAATTCACATAATATAATGGTATGAAAGTAAAATGGTCATTTAAAGAAACAATGAGTAGTTTTTGTTTATATGTAAGTATAGGGGTAAAGTACATTATTCAATGCATATTTTCATTTTAGTTAATAACATTTTATCTAAAAGTTTTACATTTTTAACTATTAATTTTGCCTGATCAGGCGTTTATTAAAAGATTGATTTAAGTTAAGACTTAATATTCGTATAAAATGTAATGTCTTTTTTTAGCTGCTGCTAAGAGTGACAATAGTGCTGCTTAAAAAATAAGCACAATAGCCTTAAGAAAATGGCTGAGAAGGTCAACAGAAAGGAGTGCGTATAAAACCAATACATACTTGATATTATTTATGACAATAAAAATATGTCCATAGTTGCAATTATTTATTTTGTATTAATATGTAGTGATGTCCATAAATTGTCCAAAAGCAATACAAAAAGAATCCATATATGGACCTTTCATAAAGTTCAAATGGACGTCCAGGGGTGGGACATTTGTATAGTCCAATGGATGTCCATTGGATGTCCTTCGGTAAAATGCTGGACGTCCTTTTGATAGCCGATATGTCCATTAATAGACTTCCGTTGGACATCCAATGGATTGACTTGTGCTGTCTGGGAACAAGGTATATAACAAATATTTTTCAAGACCTATAAATTTGACTATTAGGTATACCTACATTAAATTGTTTAAATCCTTATTCATCATTGACTTCTTGGAAATTTTGGATGTCAAGAAATCTATAATCTAAGGGTTAATCGTTATTTTATCATCTTGGAGATTACTAATGCCATGGAAAAATCAAAATGATAACAAGGGGGTGAGATTATAAGATGGTTACTCACCTTGGATTTGGTATGAAGATAAGATGGAAAGTTGCAGTTAGTATCTTCAGCTGTTCCCAATATTACCTACCCTGTTTGATTAGCCTTCTATAATATCTATTATAGTAAGGTTGTGGTTATTTTCGGTTTATAGTGACAGAAGTATTGAAACATATAGTGTGGTTCAAGTTCAAAGTTTACACCTGTGAAACGTATAAAAAAGTGTGCGTTGTCAGTTAACGAGAAAATATTTGTAAGCAATGTTTATAATTGCCTAAGAATGGAAAATCCTTCGTTTTCTGTTGACGATATACTGTTAAAAAGACAAGTGATATGATGGGTGTAAGCAAATCAACGATATATAAAGTTATAAGTGAATTAAAAAGTGGAGTTGTTAAACCCCAAAAGAAAAATGCATGAGGTAAGAAAAAAGTGAAATTTTCTAAACAAATTAAAAGCGAAATAAGAAGAAAAGTTCACGAATTTTATTTTAAAAAAAGAGATACCAACCCTGACCAAGGTTTTGGACGCAATCAATAGTGATCCGTATTTTCCTGAAATGGGAAAGACAAAACTATGGGAAACTCTGATACATTTGAAGTTCAAGTGGGATAAATAGGACAGGAAAGCAGCACGTTAGAACCATTTTTAAATTAAGTGCAGAAAGCAAAAAAATATTTTATTTGAACGAAACCTGGGTGAATGAAGGTTACACAGTTAACCAAATGTGGCAGATCACATTTAATCTTCACGGCAGGCTTTTTTTGAAAAGATTATCTACAGGATTAAAGGTCCTTCCGGTAAAGGACGACGTCTAATTTTAACTCATATTGGAAGTGATGACGGGTTTTCAAAACGTGGTTCTTTAATATTTCATTTAAAAAAAAACGGAGACTACCATAAAGATATGAACGCTGATGTTTTTGAAGAATATTTTCAGCAGATGATAAAACATTTACCAAAGGGTTCAGTTATTGTAATGGATAACGCTAGTTACCATTCCCGTCTATTTGAACGTGTGCCAAATACTTCATGGAAGAAAGATGATATCATTAAGTGACTAACAGACAGAAACATTAACTTTCCAGAAAAATCAATAAAAATAGCATTACTAGAAATTGTGATATTAAATAAGCCTCCAGTACGTTATGTAGTGGATGAACTTGCAAAAACACATAATATTGATGTTATGCGTCTTCCTCCCCATCACTGCAAACTAAATCCTATGATATGGGTACAAGTTAAAGGATATGTAGATCGACTTGATTTTATTACTCCGTGTCGATTGCGATTCTACTATCATGGAAACACTTTAGTCTGGACTTTAATAGTAAAATAGATATTCTTATGCTTGCTTTTTAGATTTCCAACTGATAGGCATACAAGAAATATTTGGCTATCACTTGTAGGTTGTAGGACTTGTTGAAAATGAAGGTATCCAAAAAAGAGTGTTATGCTCGGAGCATTTTGAGGGTTTTAGATAGGAATATTAATTTTAAATACTGTAAAAACCTTAGAATCTAACATATTCAATTGGAGATCACATTTTTGATAACGATATTTTTGAAAATCACGCACTAGATTTGATAAAGATATTATTGAAACATTATTTCAATATTCGCATTCATTATGAGAACACAAAAAGTTGGATATTTCAAGAAAAAATAGAATAAGAAGTATAAATACAGAAGTAGTATTATTTAGAAACGAATATTTTCATTTTTAAATAAAAACGTAGTCTTTATTCAACGCCAAGCACTAATGCAGGTTTATTGTTGTATAGTTATACACGTTTTCGGATCGCCAGATCCGCTATACGTAGCGTTCCATTTAAAATCCCCACCTTGTATATATGGTAAATTTATTCATTTATTAACTTTTATAAATTTATTAGTCTTTAGAGCCGATCTTTTCACCTCTGAGTAAAGTTACATGTAGGGTTACTTTACAGAATAACACACAATAGTCCTATAGTTTAATCAGCAAGTAATTCAGAGGTGAAAATATTGGCCTTTAAAAATCTGAATTTTGATTTACAAATCTTCTCATACCAATTTGTAAAACTGTTCAAATTAACTCCAAAATTGGATTCGTAAATTTGTTTAAAATAAATCTTGATTTATTTATCTTGTTTTATTTTGTTTTGTTTAACATCTTTATACCTATGTATATGTAATAAATATTGTATTATTCTTGAAAAAAAAAATAGTTTGAAGTTTCATACCTACATTCCACTCAACTGTATAACCTTATTCCAAATCCAATAGGTTCTATAGTTTATTTCACATTATATAGGTTAGTGTTTAATGATTTATTTTTGAACCGACTTCAATAAAGGAGGAGGTTCTATATTCGTCGGTATTTTTTTGTATAGGTTCAGCAATAATTATTTACCACTTTGTCCGATTTCTATGATTATTTTTTTGTAAGGGGGTACAGGGGTGGCCCCATATAAAATTGGTCAAAATCTAATAATTGGGTCCATGAGAAAATCCTCAAACTCTTCGTTTTTTTGTATGTTTAGCGATAGTTATTTACCACCTTGTCCGATTTTTGATTATTTTTTTGTTAGTAAGGGGGTACCTCAGGGGTGGTCCCATATAAATTTGGTCAAGATGTGGTGATGACATCTGCACGATTTTGAAGTCAGTTTTCTAAAATTACTTTTAATATTTGTTTATATTTCACTTACACAAAATTAGTATTTACTACAAATTAATAATCTTTTTCGTACTAAAATCGAGGAAAAGTTATGATTTTATCTTTAATAAGATGCGGAACTGGTATCGACAGACTTTTAGTTGCGTGTAACAGCAGCGTTGCCAGACGAGATCTGGGATTATAGTCTGTCTTCTTTCAATCCGCATAAAATATCTTCTTTATCTTTTACAATAATTGGGACCAAACAAATAATACGTTATGAATGAAATGCTTCATCTGGTGTTTCTTTTATCTAAGCAATACCCTAATCCTTAAATTAACACCAGTACCATAATTGGCAAAACTAACAACTTCAATTGTCGTAAAAGTTACTAAAATGCTTGCGATTTGTAATGTTACTAGATCACGTGACATACGGGTTTTATTGAAAATACTGTATATCTTGCGGTTTACAAGATTTATGCATACGTAAATTAAATCCAGTCCACACTACATATTTACAATATTTTGCCCTATATAAAACATTAATATCGGCGAATATCTTTAATAAATTGTCTGTCTGCTTTCCAATTTGAAGAATAAATTGAAATTTTTTTTAAGATTGGTATTTGTTATTTATTTAAACGATTCTTTTATTTAATACAAAATTTATTTCAACATTTGGTATCTTAATAACAATTTATATTATAATCAAATATGAGAAGACAATCAAACGTATTTAATTCATTTGTAAATGCCCGTAATTTATCGCATTTGAAATATCTTTAATTAGCTTATTATAAGGTTGCTTATTTATTTTTTAATAAAAGTATAAAAAAATTCAAGGTTCACAAATATAATCACGTGCATTGGAAATGTACAATTTTGTTTGTCTCAAATCAAGACATGTATGTTCAACAGATTAGGAATAGTACTAGCAGTATATCGCAACTTTTGTGATACTTATTATTGCTGTCAGGATATTTATAAAAAGTACTTTTTTATGCTATATAACTTGTTTGTAATTGATAAAAAAATTTTTTTTCGTTTACGTTTCAACTATTTTTTTAAATGTTTCTTTTTTCTCAATGTTATTTGTCTTGTTGTTTCTTTTAATTTACTATATCGTTCTATCCAGCCACCATCAAAAGCTGTTAAAAAATCTGCAGACTACATTGTATCCTCATACATTGATGAAGATTCGTTGTTTCCGCCAGATATTTGGGCAGAAAACTCGTCATCGGTCAAAGAACCACCAATGCTTGTAAATCGTTTCATTCGAAATTGACTGCTTCTTTTTAATCGCTTCTTCCCAATAGTTTTACTTTTTTCGACATTTAATTGAATTTTCAAATCGATTTCATATAAGACAGAGAAGTTTCTGTATGGAAAAATGTATTTATGATAGGAAAATATTACAAAGAAAGCAGTTTTTAAATAATCAAATTCAAAAACTGAATGCAAAAGAATTGACTTCGTTTGATTTTGTAAAAATTGTGTCTCATAGGTTTAGAGTAAATAAAAATTAGTGTGAAATGTATTTTTTAAAATTTAGATTATACAAAATTTATATCTAATAATTTTAGCTTCAATTTGTAAATTTGTATCTAACCAAAATTTTTAATATACAAAAATTAGTAGGTACTTTATGATTGTTTGATTTTTATACCTCAAACTTAGAAGAGAATTTATCTTGAAAGAATTGACCTTTTTTAAACCGTAATTAAAAAGTGACCATCGGGAGGCAACTCGGTTCCGGCCGTTATGGACCATTGACAAGAAATTCTCAAAACTAATTGTTATTCTTAATTATTCTTTGATTAGATACATCAACAAATGTTGTCCACTATAACTCGCTTGAGATTATTACCCAAGCAGAAAATTTTCTTTAAAATTCAGTAAAATATTTTCAAATATATTTTTTGAATCACATTGTATTTTGCAAAACACTGTCATCCGTGTAAATTGAATTCCCCAAGTAAATTTTTTTATTTTTATTTTAAAATTAATGTCTGCTTATTTTAAACTGCATGCTTAACAAATATATGTTTATCATCATCACCTGATGTCACCTCATATCACATTATCTTCGAACTGGAATGCCTTACCCCTGGTGTGAAATTTAATATTTGTTATTTCAGTCTCTTATGTCACTTTATTAAGTATCCGAAAGGCATTGGGTGTTAAATTAAAACGCCTTAGTGTTTTTTTCTCTTGTGAATAGTATGCGGATATACGTACATTTCACTTACGGTTATTGTAATAGGAGATAGGAGTGCACGTCGGGCATTGAATGAATTCCGTCATTGGTTTCCAAATAGGCGTAGGTATTTCCACATTAAAAGACGTTTCTAGAGGTTTACAATTTTGAGAATGCGGATTACGGTACAGAGTAGCGAATTTACCAACGGAATTAGATGATCTGGTGTTACATGCCACCATCCATATCGAATAACTAGACAAAAATCAACAGAAACAACAGTGAAAGTACTAAGTCTTTTATTGTGTTCATTTAAAAATTATTCACCCTGAATATATGTTTTAAGAGCAAACATGACAGGCGCTCCTCCGCCAAAATTCAATTTTACATTTGAGGCAGTTAAAAAAAATTAAAAAAAAAAATGGTTCAAGCCAATCGTTCTAAAAATGAACCAAGAATGACGCTAAACCGCGAAAAACTTTTTAACAAATTTAATTTTCGGCTCTTTAGCGTCATTCTATAACAAATATCTTAACTATTTTCTAAATAACTTTTTTCAAAAAGATGACCAATTTTAAACAGGACCGAAGATTAACATAGTTTTCATTCCGATACTAATTCTATTAAAACAATGATACCAGTGAATATGGCAACGCTGCTAGTCTATGAAGCCCGTGGTTAAAAGGGTAGCTGCTGTTTAGTTAAATTTGTTAATTCCTGTGTCGAAAAATAGGTAGTTGTTTTTGAAGAGGTGCGAATTTATTGTGATCGTCTTAGTTTGTTGTTGAAGCGTTGTTAGGTTTTTGTTTAATTTAGTTTTTAGTTAATTTATGAAATGAAAAATTCTGGAAGGCAAAAATGCACAGCTGACAAATTTCTATTTTATTTGTTTGCTGCCAGAGTTAGTAAATCCTAGAGAAATACGACATGTGCCAATTAGGGAAAAGAGATTGTCAAGAATTTTGCCCACTTAAAAAAATGTGTAATATATTTCAAGTTTCTAGCTTTACTGAAATTTTAGAAAAAAATAGAAACTCAATTTTAGTCACCACCTCTTAAGGGTGATATCTCGGAAAGGGGTGGGCTGAGGAAATTTTGTTATAGGAAACACCCATCTTAATTTCATACGAGCAATCACCTCCTGAAATTTGTCCCATGAATTTTGAAACACCCTGTATGTTGGTATATTAAGGTGAATACAGCAACCTTTATAATTTTCGGACAAGGATATTTCAAAAAGTAATTTTGTTTAAAAATTAAAATTTTGGCCAAATAAATTAGGTAATATTAACTAGATATATCTATATTTTATATTATAATGAAAATAAATGCATTCTTCAACAGCACTATTCTTAATATAATCCCGAAATTTAAACTCTTAATGTCTTGGTAATGATTTTTTAAAATTCGCCAAAATTAGTGGCTAAAACGCCTCGTTATGTGCTGCCTTCGGGTGTGACGCGCTTGTAACTATCGTATCGTACACTCTGTCATTATTCGTTTCTTGCAACAATTTACACCAGTTTACACCAGAAGATAGCACTTAACGAAGCGTTTTAGCCACTAATTTTGGCGAATTTTAAAAAATCATTAACAAGACATTAGGAGCTTAAATTTGGGGATTATATTAAGAATAGTGCTGTCGAGGAATGCAATTATTTTCATTATGATATTTCAAAATTAAAGCCCTTTTAGTTTTTTTGGGAAACTGAAAGGAATTAAAACATTAAAATATATGCATATTATAGATATTATTGCCTAATTTATTTTGCCAAAATTTAAATATTTTGAGATATTCTTGTCCGAAAATTATAAGATTGAAAGAGAATTAGCATTAATTCATAATTGTCGCGTCACAAAAACCACCTGCTGCCAAGAGAAAATTTATATTTCGTGTTTTAATAGTTATTTTTTTAATTTAATATCTATGTGAAAAAAAATTTTTTTTATACAGACTTTAAAAAATTGTTATATTAATATACTTATTTAATTGTATGTACTTATATTTGTTGTTCCTTTAATACAATAAATACAATTTACCTATCTCCAATTCATCACTTTCCGTGTCCATTTACCTAGGGTCCGATTACAATTAGAAGAACACCGCTATGTCATAACTATTATTTCGAATTTCCAATATACAGGGTGTCCCGAAATTAGACGGTCATATTTTAACAGCGTAATCTACATCCCACAAGTATTAGAAATTAAAAATTATAAAAAACCGAATTCAAAAACGTGCAGATGCCGTCACCACATCTTAACCAAATTTATATAAGATGACCCCTGAGGTACCCCCTTACTACCAAAAAAAGAATCATATAAATCGGACAAGGTGGTAAAGCATTATCGCTAAACATACATAAAAAATTAAGAGTTTGAGGATTTTCTCATGGGCCCAATTATTAGATTTTGACCAAATTTTAATGGAACCACCCCTGAAGTACCCCCTTTCTAACAGAAAAAGAATCATTGAAATCGGACACCGTGTTAAAGAATTATCGCTGATGATACGTAAAAAAAATTTAAAAAAATATTGCGACGAATTGGGAACCTCCTCCTTTTTTGAAGTCGGTTAAAAATAGGAGTAAAAGTTTATATAAACATAGGTCCGAAAACGTTTTGGGTGTTACAAGTGAAGTCCAGATGGAACATTTTTGTAAATATTTTCTAAAATTTCTTTAGTTACCAGTTTTTCAAAGTTGAAAAAAAAATAAAATTTCTGATTCTACAGACCTACTAATTATTGTTTACACTTTCGAATAAGGTAACATGCTTTTCTCTTGAAAATGGCACGTCCATACAGAAAATATTGGTTTTCCAAATTTTATAGTCAAAAAATCTGATGTGTCCAACACATGACTTTCCGTTCTAGTTATTATAGGCTTTTTCTGGTTATTTTGTACAACCTATAGCCGCACCTCTATAAATGTTTAGAGGATAAACTAAATATATACATTTTCCACATACATCTACCTTGAAACATTTTTCTATAGTTATTCATTGAAAACGAAAATACTCAAACATTTAAATTTAGAAATTTTCCTACAATTTTTCCATTACGGACCATTTCAGGAAATTTTGACATAAAGCAAAAATTATAGATAATGGGTCCTATGATTGAACGTTTACGTTATCCGTAACGTACATGTTAGGCCGAGTTTTAACAGCAATAAGACAAGTTCGTGTGATTGAAAACTTTTTCCAACACATTATTGTTATTTTCCGCCTGTTATGTTCTAACTTAACAGGTTTCCATCATACGAACTTGCCTCGTTACTTTTAAAATTCGGCCTAACATGTACGTTACGGATAACGTAAACGTTCAATCGTATCACCCAATATTAGAAGTAACTTTTATTTGAACAATTTTCTTCTCCAAACATAAATAACAGATATATTCCATAAAATATAAAAACGGCCTCCCACAAAGTACCCCCCCAGATGTTCCGACTTTGTCCAAAATCTAATCATTTCACGTCAGGCCGAAATAAAACTTAAGTTTAAAATTTAATGTTTTTTTCTTTATCCGTTTTTGAGTTTTCTTCAAAATTCAAAATTTACACATTTTCTCAAATATCTAGAAATACGGTCTATTTTAGAGAAATTATGTATAAAACAAAAATTATAGAGAAATATATTTCAAACAACTTTTATTTGAACAATTTTTATAAAAAATATTTTTTTTACATTTTGTCAAATTTCTCAAATACGGACCATTTTAGAAAAATTTCGTATGGAACAAAAATTATAGATAATAATATGAGAAGTAAGTTTTATTTGAAGAATTTTCTCCTCCAAACGTAAATAACAGATATATTCCATAAAATATAAAAATTACCACCTATAAAGTACCCCCCCAGATGTTTCGACTCTGCTCAAAATCTAATCATTTCATTGAACGCTGAAATAAAGCTTAAGTTTAAAATTTAGTGTTTTTCTGTGTATCGGTTCATGAGTTATGGTGGATACAGACACACAGACACACACGGCAATTTTACCCCAAGCTCCCCTAAATTTACTCACCTAAGAAGATGATCAAAAACTGGGGTTTAGTTCAATAAATGAAGCGTAAAAAGGTAAGTATTTGTAACAAATTTTACCTAAATATCTTTAAACGTTTAGAAAATATTTACAAAAGTGTGGTATCAGTACTTCACCATTAACACCCTGTATCTCGGAAAAGAAAAGTTTTCGGACCTATGTTTATATGAATTTATACTACTATTTTAGGATGTAGATTACGCTGTTAAAATATGACCGTTTAATTTCGGGACACCCTGTATATCATCTATAACTATCAATAAATAAAAAATATTTGAGTTGTTTGGTTTAAAAATAGTATTCCTACATTCCTATAATATTAATAAGCCACTAAACCCCCAGTAGGCGGCGATAGCCAACGAATTACTTCGCCAATTGAAGACATACCTGTGTTCATGTAAATGTAATCGGGCCCTACCCAATATGATTATTCTTTAGCGCACGACACACAACATTGCCAAATTTATGTAGCGAACAAGGTTCCAAATACTTTAAGGGGAGGTCGTGAGATCCGTGCGGTGTAACGTCAGAAGGGACTGGATTGCTCTTAATGTTATTCAAACCGCCTGAAACAAGCCAATTACTGAGCAAAGATGCCCCTCGATACATACACGTCCTTTACGCGTCCTCAGTATGGCCACCACAGGAGCACAGCAGAACATCCCAAATGGTAGTGCACACGGTTCGCTGCAGTGTTGCCAACCGTACGATTTAAATCGTATTTTTTACGATTTTTTAACTCTCCGTACGATGTACGATCAGGCCTATGACACTCCCTGGGTAGCTATTCACTAAGTCATGGGACCTAACTATGCATGTACCTGGGCTAAAAGTGAGTAAGCACGATATACCCACCTAAGAGTAAGAGAGCAAAATATATGGGAACACTCCCATGGGAGCGCTCCCATGACTTAGTGAATAGCTATCCTGGGCGGGAAAAAGACGCGCGGCTTTTACTGCGCTGATGTTTTCGGGATATATAATCTATCACTTGTCATAAATTCGGTTAAAAACTCGCTACCATGCGCAGGCAACCCATATTTCGTACACAAATACAAACTTTTGTTTACATTTTATCAAAATAGTTTTTGTAATACATTCACAGCTTAAAAACGGAAAATTTGATAGTGGATTTAGATCAAAAATATCCCAAATACACTTCAGTGTGTGTTTTATCCTTATTGTTACGTATTATTGCTCGTTTTATTAGAGGACATTGGAATAAATAGAGTACTAGAAGTAATCAAGCTAAAAAGGTGTGTTATAAAAAGAAAATACATTACATTCGACTGATTTATGTTTAATATGTTTTCGTGAAGTATTTCCAACATGCTAGTTACTTGAATGGTTGTAAATTGTAAGTGTATAAGTGATAGAAACTGATCTAGTGCTTTGTGCTTCCTTTTTTTTGTTGGTGTCCCACCCCAGCATTCCTAGCCAGCAGTAGTAGCAAAAACATTAACATTGTCTACATTCAACCCATTTACATGTACATGATTTATCAGCTAAAAGCAGAATACAATATTTCTCTGCAAAATGTAAACAACGCTACAGGGAAAATTGCTCATGTATAAATTCAACAATTAAATCAAAATAAATTATTTTTAAAGGACTTATATCAACTATTATGTTAATTATAAATATTATAAGTATTTGTAACAAAATAATAGTTGTGTATTAATAAACCTGTTGCTACTCCAAAAAATATATTTTTTATTGATTATCAGGTATCAAAAATATGTGTAACTATAGAAATTTGTTGAAATGTTCTATTTCTCTTAATCTTTTTAATAGGTTCTTATTATAGTTGTAAATAAAAATCAACACATTAATTTGGTGTCATCTTCGTCGATTACTACGGCCATTAGCTTCGTGTTCTGTGTAGGCTTTGTTACTGTTTCCCAGCGCCACTTTAGGAACAGCATTGTTAATTAGAACCCAACAGTGAATGGTCGATTATCCGTCTATTTAACACTTACAAACATATGCATATTTTAAGTTGTAAGAATCCGTAGCCTCTTAATTTTTTTCGACCTCGTTTACATTAGACACAAGACCTGTGATGTCACATTAAATCGTGAATTTGAGGTAAAGGATTTAGGAGTTGTCTTTCAGTCTAATTTGAAGTTCAATAACCATTTCTTACACATAACTAAAAAAGCAATAAAAGCTTTGGGTTTTTAAATCAGAAATACAAAAAATTTTAGGATTACCACCAAAATCAGATTACATAATGCCTTAGTAAGACCCCATCTTGAGTATATTTCACAAATATGGATGCCCTTGGAAGCCACACAAATTAATTATATGGAAAAAGTACAATAAATATTTTTAGTGTACCTTTATGTCATAAAAAATACTAGTACCCTTATAAGATCTCATATAAAACTATGCTCGATAGTTTTAAGATTAAATCTCTTTTACAAAGAAGAAAGCAACAGGCTGTGATATATTTTGTACTCTATTTTAAATAATTATAAGTACAAAGATTGTGATTTGATTGAATTTAATGTAGCAAAGATTAATTTAAGAATCTTAAGTAACAAAAAATTATTTAGTTTAGATCCAAGTAGTATATCTTCTTTTAACAAGATGGCGGCTGTTACCAATGAGTTTCTTAGTGAGGTCCAAATAGATATCTTTAATGTTAGCCTAAGAAAGTTGAGGACTGTACTAAATTAAGTTCACTAGATATAAAGGTTTTGTTTTTGGTTTTAATTTTCTTGTTACTTAACTCTACATGTAACTACTATTAATTTTTTTATAGTATTCAATAAATAAAGTATACCTTATGGCTGCTTTCAAACAATTCTGTCATTTAGTTTAAAGTCAATTTTAAATAAGTGAATTTAATAAGAATGTCAAATAGTGTCTATGAATTTGCTGTGTGTAATAAATGGCCAATATACATAACTTTGATATTTTTATTACAAGTGTAAAAACTACGAAAACCATATACATAAAGTTACCATTTTTAAATAAATTCAAATTAATTCATAATAAAAAGTATCGATTTTAGTCTGCCATACTTGAACTCATTCACAAAAACAAGTCACTGAGTATATATTTGTAAAAAAAAATTACACTAAATATGTCTCCGTTATAAATTTTTATATTTAAAACTACATACTTTCCTATAGATTTTGCAGTACCTAAATAACGTATAGAATAAATTTCTACAATATACTAGAAAAGTTTTAAATTAGAGTAATTCTTAAGAAATAAAGCAATACCTCTATTTTGTTACTCTAACTTTGTGTGTTATATATTTCCCTTGACAAACTAACGTTATATTTTGAACTAAAGGTAATTAAACTTTTAACCAAAAAGTAATATTTCACATATATAAAAAAAAATTAAAACGGTTCTGTCCTACTTACATTTGCGAAGACTGCAGTGATATCTAATCTATTTTCTTCTTCAAAGTAATTAAGTTGTTCAACCGATGTCTGTAAAGGTATCTCACATCTCGCTCAAACACACGAATTTGAAAACAAAAATTCAACTAACCAGGTATACCAAGTCCGTGTAAAGAAAACTTTTCATATCCTGAAAACGTCAAGTGTCAACTAAAAATTCTACTGGGGTACGATCGCATCTGTGAGATCGTACGTCAAAATACGATCTTTCCTTTTTAGTAGGTTCATATAAATATCTGCAACAACTAAATTAATTTAAAACAAAAAAATCAAAAACTACTTGCAAAGATTTATATGCCGTTCATAATTTCTGAACGCAGTCATTTTCGTTCTACTTATTGTGATTTTGTACCAACACCAGCTATCACGGCACAACGACAGCTTGTATGCAAAATTTGAATCACTTTTTAGTGTTTTTTTTCATTGTAAAAAAATGTTATAAATGACAGATAAATAAATTAACAAGCAAAAGTTTTTTTAAAATGTTATCATTCAATTTAAGTTATATTATGGCGGGCATACACACTACGGTCTACCAGAGAGGCCTGTCTGTGCAGGTGTGCCTAGTGCCTGCACAGGTAGATCTTTTCGGTAAACCGTAGCGTGTATACCCGCCTTTATGCTATTCGCTCAGTGCGAAGTCATAGTAGGGGAAGCAAAAGCGATACTAGCGCTAGTTGCGGATAATTCGTGCATTTTAGGGCGATATTTTGTAATTTTAGCATGTTAAATACATGTATACAATTTACTTTTTTTTTTTCAAAAAAGTAGATAAAAACAATACAATAAGCAACCGGAGTTGCTGTGTTGAAATTTGAAAAAATACTAGCAAAAAAAACAGTGTAAATTATAAAAATTTTCAGTAGCAAAGTGGAAATTAAATCAAAGAAATAAATGGATATGTGTACAATAAAAAGAAAAATTACCTTTATTTTTGTAATAATAACAGTAATACTGGAACTAGTAGACATCAGAAACTTGAAAAGTTTTAAATAAACAATATCATTTCACGATGTTCTTCAACATCTCTTTAAAAATGTTCATGCAGTAAGAACTAGATTTCTGCCTTTGATTATTGTATGTGGCTGGAATGCAGTTTTGTGACATTCTGATAGAAAACCAGTTTTAATCATTCATTCTATGTTTTCTTTCGAACAAATTGAAAACAAATTATACATTTTAACTTCACGCTAATTATTTAAATTTTTTTTCTTATTTTGACAGAATAGGTTTTCTTCAAAGACAACTTATTAGACTCAGGCAACTTCTCATACATTTTCCCGTAAATACTGTTGCCTGCCTTTATTTTATAATTGATTTTTATTGAATATACTTAATTTTTTTTTAGTTTAAGCGATAAAAATGTATAATAATAATAATAATAATAATAATAATAATAATAATAATAATAATAATAATAATAATAATAATATAATAATAATAATAATAATATAATAATAATAATAATAATAATAATAATAATAATAATAAAAATAATAATAATAATAATAATAATAAAAATAATAATAATAATAATAATAATAATAATAATAATAATGATAATAATAATAATAATAATATAATAATAATAATAATAATAATAATAATAATAATAATAATAATAATAATAATTAATAATAATAATAATAATAATAATAATAATAATAATAATAATAATAATAATAATAATAATAATAATAATAATAATAATAATAATAATAATAATAATAATAATAATAATAATAATAATAATAATAATAATAATAATAATAATAATAATAATAATAATAATAATAATAATAATAATAAAATAATAATAATAATAATAATAATAATAATAATAATAATAATAATAATAATAATAATAATAATAATAATAATAATAATAATAATAATAATAATAATAATAATAATAATAATAATAATAATAATAATAATAATAATAATAATAATAATAATAATAATAATAATAATAATAATAATAATAATAATAATAATAATAATAATAATAATAATAATAATAATAATAATAATAATAATAATAATAATAATAATAATAATAATAATAATAATAATAATAATAATAATAATAATAATAATAATAATAATAATAATAATAATAATAATAATAATAATAATAATAATAATAATAATAATAATAATAATAATAATAATAATAATAATAATAATAATAATAATAATAATAATAATAATAATAATAATAATAATAATAATAATAATAATAATAATAATAATAATAATAATAATAATAATAATAATAATAATAATAATAATAATAATAATAATAATAATAATAATAATAATAATAATAATAATAATAATAATAATAATAATAATAATAATAATAATAATAATAATAATAATAATAATAATAATAATAATAATAATAATAATAATAATAATAATAATAATAATAATAATAATAATAATAATAATAATAATAATAATAATAATAATAATAATAATAATAATAATAATAATAATAATAATAATAATAATAATAATAATAATAATAATAATAATAATAATAATAATAATAATAATAATAATAATAATAATAATAATAATAATAATAATAATAATAATAATAATAATAATAATAATAATAATAATAATAATAATAATAATAATAATAATAATAATAATAATAATAATAATAATAATAATAATAATAATAATAATAATAATAATATAATAATAATAATAATAATAATAATAATAATAATAATAATAATAATAATAATAATAATAATAATAATAATAATAATAATAATAATAATAATAATAATAATAATAATAATAATAATAATAATAATAATAATAATAATAATAATAATAATAATAATAATAATAATAATAATAATAATAATAATAATAATAATAATAATAATAATAATAATAATAATAATAATAATAATAATAATAATAATAATAATAATAATAATAATAATAATAATAATAATAATAATAATAATAATAATAATAATAATAATAATAATAATAATAATAATAATAATAATAATAATAATAATAATAATAATAATAATAATAATAATAATAATAATAATAATAATAATAATAATAATAATAATAATAATAATAATAATAATAATAATAATAATAATAATAATAATAATAATAATAATAATAATAATAATAATAATAATAATAATAATAATAATAATAATAATAATAATAATAATAATAATAATAATAATAATAATAATAATAATAATAATAATAATAATAATAATAATAATAATAATAATAATAATAATAATAATAATAATAATAATAATAATAATAATAATAATAATAATAATAATAATAATAATAATAATAATAATAATAATAATAATAATAATAATAATAATAATAATAATAATAATAATAATAATAATAATAATAATAATAATAATAATAATAATAATAATAATAATAATAATAATAATAATAATAATAATAATAATAATAATAATAATAATAATAATAATAATAATAATAATAATAATAATAATAATAATAATAATAATAATAATAATAATAATAATAATAATAATAATAATAATAATAATAATAATAATAATAATAATAATAATAATAATAATAATAATAATAATAATAATAATAATAATAATAATAATAATAATAATAATAATAATAATAATAATAATAATAATAATAATAATAATAATAATAATAATAATAATAATAATAATAATAATAATAATAATAATAATAATAATAATAATAATAATAATAATAATAATAATAATAATAATAATAATAATAATAATAATAATAATAATAATAATAATAATAATAATAATAATAATAATAATAATAATAATAATAATAATAATAATAATAATAATAATAATAATAATAATAATAATAATAATAATAATAATAATAATAATAATAATAATAATAATAATAATAATAATAATAATAATAATAATAATAATAATAATAATAATAATAATAATAATAATAATAATAATAATAATAATAATAATAATAATAATAATAATAATAATAATAATAATAATAATAATAATAATAATAATAATAATAATAATAATAATAATAATAATAATAATAATAATAATAATAATAATAATAATAATAATAATAATAATAATAATAATAATAATAATAATAATAATAATAATAATAATAATAATAATAATAATAATAATAATAATAATAATAATAATAATAATAATAATAATAATAATAATAATAATAATAATAATAATAATAATAATAATAATAATAATAATAATAATAATAATAATAATAATAATAATAATAATAATAATAATAATAATAATAATAATAATAATAATAATAATAATAATAATAATAATAATAATAATAATAATAATAATAATAATAATAATAATAATAATAATAATAATAATAATAATAATAATAATAATAATAATAATAATAATAATAATAATAATAATAATAATAATAATAATAATAATAATAATAATAATAATAATAATAATAATAATAATAATAATAATAATAATAATAATAATAATAATAATAATAATAATAATAATAATAATAATAATAATAATAATAATAATAATAATAATAATAATAATAATAATAATAATAATAATAATAATAATAATAATAATATATAGATATAGATATAGAAGGTTTATTGACCACTTTACATACTTTTCGGGTACATTTGAAGTCAGGTTACAAAAATAATTAAAATTACATTTTACAATAGACATTAAAATTAAAATTTAGAGTTATAATAGTCATTAACATAAAAATATAACATTGAAGCACAAAATTAAACGTTTCAGTAATATTAGTTACCCACTAAATTACAATAATATTTTAAACATTGACATGAACCTATATGCTATATGAGAAACATGACAACAATAAAACAATAATAAAAAAACACAACTTACAAATTAAAAAAGTATAAAAAAATAATATTAATAATATTAAATATGTTACTGTAATTCTTCAATAAAATGTTCAATACTATAAAAGCAGTAATTTAATAAAAATGTTTTTGTAAATTTTTTAAATTGATTTTCTGTCATTGAGTCAAAATTTACATGAATAAAAAATTTTCTAAAATAATTGTACAGAGAAATGTTAAGAGTGTTGTTCTTAGTCATTTTAATTCTACATCTATTAATTACAAAATCTTTACAATTTCTTGTGTCATAATTGTGTATATCTCTGTGACGACTTAAGCTATCTACATTTTTGTGTGTTTCAATCAATGTTTCCATTATATAGACACAAGGGAGAGGCAGTATTTCCAGTTTTTTAAAAAGAGATTGACAAGGAGTGTTTTTAGGAGCATTACTAATTAATCTTACTACCGCTTTCTGCAAAGAAAATACTTTGTGTACATTGACTGAGTTACCCCACAGTAACACACCATAAGAAATGTTACTGTGAAATAGCGCATAGTAAATAGACCGTAGTAAGTGATCAGGCATACAGTATTTCAGTTGTCGAATAATAAAAATTTGAGTCGCCAATTTGGAACAGAGATTGTTTACATGAGATGTCCAGTTTAAGTTTGTATCCAAATGTATGCCTAATAATTTTACAGGATCCGATATTGACGCCCATTTGTCCGAGCTGAACAACAAATGACTGGTTTTTGCATTATTTAGTTGCAATCGATTTGCTGAGAACCAGTCTCTGATTACGTCAGAACTATCCATCTCATTGGGATTTGACAGGATCGTGGTGTCGTCAGCGAATAGGATGCAAAACTCCTTAATAGCTCCTGGTAGATCATTTATATAAATAATAAACAAAATGGGTCCCAATATCGAACCCTGAGGCACTCCACTTGATATTGGCAGAATGTCTGACTGTTTATTATCGCAGACAACGTATTGAACTCTATTTTTTAAATACGAAGCAAAAAGTTTATGTTCTCTTCCTCGAATCCCGTAAAATTCTAATTTTTGTAACAAGATCTCTGTAGGCACGCAATCAAAGGCTTTCGTTAAATCGTACATTGTAGCCATTGTACTTAAGCCTTCGTCTAGGTTTTGAACTACCTCTTCTAAGAGATTGATTAGAGCACGAATGGTGGATTTGTTTTTCCGATAACCAAACTGACAATCTGTTAATAGTGACTTCGATTCAAGATAAGAAATCAGTTTTTCTTTAATGATAAGTTCAAAAACTTTATTAATAGTTGGCAAGATTGCAATTGGTCTGAAATTGCCAGGCGAGTCCTTGTTACCTTTTTTGTGTAATGGTAGAATTTTAGCGATTTTTAAAATATCTGGCCAACAGCCTTCATCCACGCACTTATTAAAAAATAAAGTAAGCGGAGGAACTAAAAAGTTGGCAGATTGTTTAATCATTCTGCTATTTATGTTATAGTAGTCCAAACAAGTCGAATTACTTAATTTTAAAATCGCTTGATATACATCAGCCTCTAAAATAGCACTCATAAAGAAAGAGAAAGACGGTTTTGTTAATTTATTTAAGTAAAACGTTGAATCATGTTTAGAATTTTCTATGGACTTTAAGATAGTATCAGATATGGTTATAAAGAATTGATTAAACGTCTCCGGACAAATTTCTGAGCAAACTGATTTTTGTTTTACTGATTTTCGTTCAGAATTTATAATTTTCCAACAAGATTTAACTTTATTATCTGAATTGGTAATGATATCTGCATATGCTGTTTTCTTTTCGTCTTTAATAGCCTTTTGATAACTTTTGTTTAGAATTTTATATTCGCACCAGTCAGATTCAGATTTTGTAAGTTTGAATGTACTTTTAGCATTACTAACTTCTTTTCTCATGTCACGTAACTTGCTGTTAAACCATTTTACTTCTTGATTCTTTGCTTTAACTCTTTTTTCTGGAAAGCATAAATCGATGTTTTGCTTTAAAATGCTCAATATAGACGTTCCCAGTTCTGAGGCGTTTAGGTCATCCAAAATTGAAGTATCCCAGGAAATCAGTGACAGAGAGTTCACAAAATTAGTCATGCCTTTGTTATTAATAATCCGTTTGGAACTATTAACCTCTACGTTATTTCTGCCTCCTGGCATAGTAACAAAAATATACTGACCATTATGGTCAGATATATGTGGGTCTACCGTTCCTACTTTTATAATATCTTGATCAAGGTTTGTAACGATGTTATCTAAACATGATTCACTGTTTAAAACTGATCTAGTAGGTTCGTTAATCTTATAATACAATCCGAATGACAAAAAAATTTCACAAATAGTTTTGGCGTTGTTCCCATTCTCAGGAAAATCTAAGTTAAAGTCGCCCATCAATATAATATTGCTATATTTTCTATATAAGTATTCAAGGAGCTTGATTAATTGATCTTTAAAAATATTAAAATTGTCTCTACTAGAAGATCTATAGACAGCAATTAAAACAGTTGAACAGTTATTTACTTCAGCTCCACAGAACTCGGCATCATAAATAATTGAGAATTTACTCAAATCTATTGGTTTACATTTAATATTTGGTTTTGAAAATATTGCCACTCCCCCATGCTGCTTAGTGCATCGAGTGAAGTCAGACACTAATACATAGTCATTTATTTTTATTACATCTAAACAGGATTTATTGAGCCAATGCTCTGAAAAACAAATTACATCAAATAAATTATCGTAAAAAAATGTTGATAATTCGTGGCATTTATTTGCGAGACTCCGAACATTTAAGTGAAAAATAGAAAAATTATATGAACAATTAACACCATTACTTTTGGTTATTGAATTTCTCGGCGCGATTTCCGTGAAATCTTCTCGATGGAAAAAACTCATTGATGATTACACCACTTGGCCACAATTCTGGTTGTAAAATTTTTTCAATATCCGCAGCAGGAACTGATATTTTAAAAGATGCATAATCGAGAGGGTATCTTGCATTCAATTTTTCGACTCTTATAGCTGGTAGAATACTTTGCAGATATTTTGACAGTTCATCTTCCACGGTGTTGGGATCCCACTTAGTAGAGTGCAGATATTTCATTTCTTGTGTGATTGATGCCTTTAGGTTAAAACTTGAGTCAGCATTCATATTTCCAGTCAACAACTTTTTTGTTGGTTTTTTAGCTTTCAGATTGTAAAACTCGCTATGAGAGGTGGAGTCTTTGTTCATATGAATTAAATTATGGCATGTATTTGATGCGTGAGCATTGGCAATAGCGGACGATACTACCGTGCTGGTGAAAGCAGGTTTTGATGAATTTCCTTGAGATTCGTGAATTGCCGTGTTACGATTATTTGGATGAAAAACGGTTGGCTGAGATTCCGCTTTATTTATTTTTGTGGACGTGTTCACAATAGATCCTTGTTTCAGCAAATCAACTTGGCTTTGTAATGACCTAATAGCAATTTCTTGATTGTATACAATCATATCTTTGTTTCTTATAATCTCTTCAAGAAATTTTACTTTCATTTCTAATTCAGAAATTGAATATGATGGCTTATGACTTACAGATGGTGGTATTTGTTCGCTGGAATTGTCTGAGCAACAATTACATGTGTTATCATCAATTATTACAGCATGTTTTACAGATTTTAAGCAACTAGGATGCGATACAACTCCACAAATAACACATGTTAGTCCTGTAGTAACGCTCTTCTTACATCTCTTGCATTTATTATCACCCATTTTGCACAAAATAATTAACAGAAATCACAAAATAAACAGCAAATATCCAACAAGAATCTGTTAAATTTCTAACCGTGGTGGAATATTTTCGTCAAGATAGACAAAAAGTGGTCGAAATAATGGTCAAAATAATGTATACAGATAAAAATAGTGTACCTGTGGTATCTTCAAATGCAGATTTTCGGCTTAATACACAGTTATTTCACAAACCCACATTTGTACAAACTGTTTATGCACCACAGTTGCACTAGTTCACTTTAAAACAAATTAATACTTATTTAAATCAGCGTTTTAGGCTTATTAACGTTAGAGGTTTTAAAAGCACTTGTTATATGGTAGAATATTCCACCAGGATAATAATAATAATAATAATAATAATAATAATAATAATAATAATAATAATAATAATAATAATAATAATAATAATAATAATAATAATAATAATAATAATAATAATAATAATAATAATAATAATAATAATAATAATAATAATAATAATAATAATAATAATAATAATAATAATAATAATAATAATAATAATAATAATAATAATAATAATAATAATAATAATAATAATAATAATAATAATAATAATAATAATAATAATAATAATAATAATAATAATAATAATAATAATAATAATAATAATAATAATAATAATAATAATAATAATAATAATAATAATAATAATAATAATAATAATAATAATAATAATAATAATAATAATAATAATAATAATAATAATAATAATAATAATAATAATAATAATAATAATAATAATAATAATAATAATAATAATAATAATAATAATAATAATAATAATAATAATAATAATAATAATAATAATAATAATAATAATAATAATAATAATAATAATAATAATAATAATAATAATAATAATAATAATAATAATAATAATAATAATAATAATAATAATAATAATAATAATAATAATAATAATAATAATAATAATAATAATAATAATAATAATAATAATAATAATAATAATAATAATAATAATAATAATAATAATAATAATAATAATAATAATAATAATAATAATAATAATAATAATAATAATAATAATAATAATAATAATAATAATAATAATAATAATAATAATAATAATAATAATAATAATAATAATAATAATAATAATAATAATAATAATAATAATAATAATAATAATAATAATACTAATAATAATAATAATTAATAATAATAATAATAATTAATAATAATAATAATTAATAATAATAATAATAATTATAATAATAATAATAAATAATAATAATAATAATAATAATAATAATAATAATAATTTTTTTTTTTTTTTTTTGGGTGAGGTGAAATGCACTTACGCACCCCAAACTGGTGGGAGTGTGGGACTCGCAGGTCATCTAGCTTGCTCTACCCACTAAAACACCTCACTGCTCTAGCAATGAAACCGGTATCGTCTTAAAGGACATTCCGTCAGCCTCACTGCCTGTCTTTCCTATATCTCAGCCGCTCTTCTATCCTTCTCTTTTTTTCTGACTATTTCTCTTATGTGTTCGTAAATAGTGTTAAATGTGTTTTTGTCTCTTATCATTACGTTTATTATATTATTGGCTGTCAATTCTTCTCCAGTTTTTATTCCAATGCTAATCCTTTCGTTACTCCACCGTTCGCAGTTAAATATAGTGTGCTCAACCGTATCCACTTCACCGCAGTACATACATAGATCGTCATTTGATTTTTCCATTCTTTTAGCGTATTGTTTAAAAGATCCGTGTCCCGTTAGAAATTGGGTGGTAAAGTAATCTACTCTACGAAACTTGCAATTAAACCATACCCTTAAATCTGGAATCAGTTTTTTAGTCCATTGGCCTGTTACCCGGTTTTCTTCCCATCTTTTTTGCCATTTTTCTATTGTTTCCAGTCTGGTTGCTCTCCTGCCTTCTATGTTTTGGCCTGCGCCCGTATTATGCAGTATCTGTCTTTCTGTTATCATGATATCAATTGGTGGTGCTCCTGTAATGACTTGTAATGCCTGGTTAGAAACCGTTCTGTAAGCGCTTGCAACTCTTAATAGCATTTTTCTCTGTGCCCTTTCCAGCATATTAAAATATTTTTTAATTTGTGTCACTTCTCCCCATATAGGTGAACCGTAAAGTAGGATCGATTGTGTAACTCCGTATAGCATTAGTCTCTTATAGCTGTTTGGTCCCCCCATGTTTGGCATTACTCGCATAAGCATTGATGTTCTTGCTTCAGCCTTTCTTGTAATTTCTTTGACATGTTCTCCAAATTTAAGACGTTCGTCCAATACAATTCCAAGATACGTTACTCGTTTAGATGGTCTGATGTTTATGTCTTTGAGTCTGAATGAGATTGTATCCCTCTTTCTTGGTCCCTTGAGCACAATTAGTTCTGTTTTATGTTCTGCGATTTCTAAATTATGTTTCTCCATCCACCTACAAATTCTGCTAAGGGCATCGTTTACCACAAATTGTATGTCTTCTATGTTTTCTGCCTCACAGTACACTCCTAGATCGTCAGCATAGGCAACTTCTTTGGTTTGATCTCCTAGGTCCAGGTTCAGAACATCATCATACAAAATATTCCACAATGTGGGTCCTATAACTGATCCTTGAGGTACCCCTTGACTGACCTCCATTGTGTCATTTTTTGAGATAAGAACACTCCTATTTTTTAGGTAGCTGCTAATAACATTAATGAGGTACCTTGAAATTCTCTTTCTTTCCATAGCCCTCAAAATCATTTCCCAGTTTGCAGTATTAAAAGCATTTTTTATGTCCAATAATACTAGTACTACCCATTTTTGCTTCGTGTTTCTTGTTTTGTCTATCACCCAATTGACTGCGTTTACTGTGGATCTACCTTTTCGAAATCCATATTGGGAGTCTGACAGGCCGCCCCTTTCTTCTAGTTCTTCTTCTAGTCTTTTCCTAAGCATGCTTTCGTATATCTTACAGATTACATTTATTAGACATATTGGCCTGTAAGAGGAAGGCTCTTCTATAGGTTTCCCAATCTTCCAGACTATAATAAGTCGTGCTAATTTCCATTCATTTGGGAATTCCTGATCCCTTAAGAGTTCATTGAGTACAGTTAGCACTGCGTCTGGCACTTCATTCAGCACAATTTTCATTGCTTCGGGGGGTAATCCATCGGGTCCTGGCGCCTTTCCAGTTTTAATTCTTTCTCCCGCCTCCCTCAGCTCTTTCAGAGTGAATTTTGGGATGTTGTCGACCTTTTCGGTAGTTCTATCTCCTTTTATAGTGGTTTCCGGAAAGAGTTTCTTGGCTATTTCTTTTTTCTGTTCGATTGTTAAGTTAAACGGCATTCTTATTTGTTTTATCTACCTTGTTGCAATCTGATACCCCTGTCCCCATATGTCCTCATCTAACTCCTTACACAATTTCATCCAGTTTTCTTTTTTTGATTGGTTTATCAGCTTTTTGAGTTCTCTTCTATGATTTTTAAGTTCGTCAGCAAGCCTGTTCAGGTTTTCCTCAGGGGTTCTTTGATTTTTTTTTGCGCGGGTTATTAGTCTTCTTGCCAACGTACATTCTCTCCTTTTACTTTCTATTTCTTGGTTCCACCAATAAGGAACTGAGACTCCTGCTTTTCCTTTTCCCCATGAGCTGCTGTTTTTTAAGGCATTTGTCATAACTGCTGTTAATTTTGCCAGTGATGCATTTTCGAGTTCTGTTTTTTTATCTCTGATTTCGGATTTGAATTTCTCTTGATAGAAGATGGGTTTTCTGTTTTCCTCTATACGTTGTACCTTTTCCTTGGTTTTTATTTCAAAGCAGATATACTGATGATATGTCATTACCTCTTCCTCGTTCAAGATATGCCACTCCGTTATTCTTTTTGCCATTTTCTGTGAACTACATGTGACGTCTATGTATGATTTACTATCCCCTCTGATGAAGGTTGGAGTGTCCCCAGTATTATTTACTACCATATTAAGTTGTGCCATCCATTCTGTCCAATATTCTCCCCTCTTATCAAGTATCGGAGAACCCCATTCTGGGGACTTTGAGTTAATATCCCCCATCAGCACAATCTCCTTTGGATTTTCTTCAATTTCAGTCATAATGTTGTCTACGATCTCTTTATATTCCTGCAGTGATATATTTGGGGATATGTAACAGCAGTACATTGTAAATTCGGCAAAGTTTAGACCCAGATAGCTTTCGAATTTTTTTATGGAGCGAATACCCACATTACGGTTCTGAACATATGCTGCAACATCTCCTTTATCATCTGATACCCAGCCCGCCCCTTTTATTATATTTTTATTTGGTTCTCCTACTACTAATAAGTCTACTTCCCTTTCAATCGTTACTTTATATGCAATATCGTGTGCAAC
>OV651813.1:91100572-91150572 GCA_927349885.1 Psylliodes chrysocephalus
TAATAATAATAATAATAATAATAATAATAATAATAATAATAATAATAATAATAATAATAATAATAATAATAATAATAATAATAATAATAATAATAATAATAATAATAATAATAATAATAATAATAATAATAATAATAATAATAATAATAATAATAATAATAATAATAATAATAATAATAATAATAATAATAATAATAATAATAATAATAATAATAATAATAATAATAATAATAATAATAATAATAATAATAATAATAATAATAATAATAATAATAATAATAATAATAATAATAATAATAATAATAATAATAATAATAATAATAATAATAATAATAATAATAATAATAATAATAATAATAATAATAATAATAATAATAATAATAATAATAATCTAAGCGAGTAAAACATAAGGAGATCCGACACCGAGTAACGGAAATATACTTGAAAAGATTGAGTGATATCCTTAAATCCTCCTTAATCGGGAAGAATGTAGTCAAGGCCATAAACACGTTTGCTATTCCAGTTCTGACCTATACTTTTGGAGTGGTTAAGTGGACAGAAACTGATATAGGAGACATTGAAAGAACCACGCGTAAACTAATGACAAAGCATAGAATACATCACCCTAAATCGGCACTTGAACGGCTAACCCTTCCCCGCTATGAAGGAGGTCGCGGTATGGTTGACATCAGTAGGCTGTGTCACAAGCAGACGAAGGGACCGCAAAAATATTTCCATAGACAGGACACCGCCCTCTACCAAGCAGTTAAAAAGTCGGACAATAAATACAAACCCTTAGACCTGCTGCACGACAGCATAGAAGTAGGCTCGGATGAAACCTATATTCAAGGGAAAAAAGAGGACTGGGCCTCAAAACCCCTTCATGGCCGACATGCAAATATCCTCAACCAGCCTTATATCGACACTAAGGCATCAAATGGGTGGTTGGGACGAGCTGACATATTTGCAGAGACGGAGGGATTTATGATAGCCATCCAAGACCAGGTCATAGCTACCAAAAACTATCGTAAATATATAATAAGAGCTGAAATAGAGGATGACTTATGCAGAAAGTGTCACCAACATCCCGAGACCATCCAGCATATAACAAGCGCTTGCCCTATCTTGGTACCGATAGAATATCTGTCGAGGCACAATCAGGTAGCTAAGATTATTCATCAAAGCCTGGCGCTGAAGTATAGCCTCCTGAGCGAAGAAAAACCATATTACCAATACGAGCCGTGTCCTGTCTTGGAAAACAATACACACAAATTGTATTGGGATAGATCAGTACTAACAGACCACACAGTGGTCCACAATAGGCCTGACATTATCATCGCCGATAAAAGTGAAAACAAAGTTGTACTGATCGACGTGGGAATCCCAAACAATCATAACATCCAAACCTATTACGCGGAGAAAGAAACAAAATACCTGAGACTTGGGCAGGAAATCCAACAAATGTGGCGCCAGGAGAGTGTATCTGTAGTCCCACTGATATCATCAACCGGCGTAGTACCCAAGTCACTAACTAACAATTTAAGGATTTTAGGAATTGCCGACAAAATAACACCAATCCAAAAAGCAGTAATACTATACACTACATCAATAGTGCGCTCATTTTTAAATGTATCTGTATGAACCAAATACAAGTATCTTGCCCCGGCCGATACTTGCATCAACAGCCTATCCTAAACAAATAATAATAATAATAATAATAATAATAATAATAATAATAATAATAATAATAATAATAATAATAATAATAATAATAATAATAATAATAATAATAATAATAATAATAATAATAATAATAATAATAATAATAATAATAATAATAATAATAATAATAATAATAATAATAATAATAATAATAACAGACCGTACTATAGTTCACAATAGGCCAGACATCATCATCGTTGATAAATCAAGAAAACGAGTTTTGTTAATTGACATAGGAATCCCAAATGGTCACAACATCTTGACTTACTACGCTGAGAAGGAAGCAAAGTACCAGAGACTTGGGCAGGAAATTCAACAAATGTGGCGCCAGGAGAGTGTGTCTGTAGTCCCGTTGATTATATCTTCCACCGGTGTAGTACCAAAGTCACTCACTAACAATCTGAGGATGCTGGAAATTGCCAATAAATTAGCGATTATCCAAAAGGCAGTGATACTATCCACTACCTCTATTGTACGCACATTCCTAAACGTTTCTATATAATTAAAATGCAAGAATCTTGCCATGGCCGATCTTGCATTTTTCCCACCTATCCTAGAGATAGTGATACCAAAACATAATAATAATAATAATAATAATAATAATAATAGTAATAATAATAATAATAATAATAATAATAATAATAATAATAATAATAATAATAATAATAATAATAATAATAATAATAATAATAATAATAATAATAATAATAATAATAATAATAATAATAATAATAATAATAATAATAATAATAATAATAATAATAATAATAATAATAATAATAATAATAATAATAATAATAATAATAATAATAATAATAATAATAATAATAATAATAATAATAATAATAATAATAATAATAATAATAATAATAATAATAATAATAATAATAATAATAATAATAATAATAATAATAATAATAATAATAATAATAATAATAATAATAATAATAATAATAATAATAATAATAATAATAATAATAATAATAATAATAATAATAATAATAATAATAATAATAATAATAATAATAATAATAATAATAATAATAATAATAATAATAATAATAATAATAATAATAATAATAATAATAATAATAATAATAATAATAATAATAATAATAATAATAATAATAATAATAATAATAATAATAATAATAATAATAATAATAATAATAATAATAATAATAATAATAATAATAATAATAATAATAATAATAATAATAATAATAATAATAAATAATAATAATAATAATAATAATAATAATAATAATAATAATAATAATAATAATAATAATAATAATAATAATAATAATAATAATAATAATAATAATAATAATAATAATAATAATAATAATAATAATAATAATAATAATAATAATAATAATAATAATAATAATAATAATAATAATAATAATAATAATAATAATAATAATAATAATAATAATAATAATAATAATAATAATAATAATAATAATAATAATAATAATAATAATAATAATAATAATAATTAATAATAATAATAATAATAATAATAATAATAATAATAATAATAATAATAATAATAATAATAATAATAATAATAATAATAATAATAAATTAATGTTTTACTTGTTTTACAAACCCATATTATTAAAACTAACATATATACTTTTTAAATACGAATTCTATTAAAAATTGTATTGTCAGTATAGGCAGAAATAGTCCATTAGTTTAAAAGTGAATTGGCGCAGCTGTCGAGCACGGAGCGAATACATGTACCTATTGTACGATTTTTTTGTTAAAAAATTGGCTGATATTCCATTTTTCTACTCTACTTATACGAAAAAAAATAGTTGTCATCACTGGTTCGCTGTCAAAAACGTACGGTGGGTAGTGCCACAGGCATGTCACTCCCTATACTTCCCAAGACTTCCCATGTTAAATTCTGGCCCAAATCTCAATGACCTCGGTACCTCTTCCTTATTTGTTTGGGGTATTTTTAACAAGTCTGGGGACACCAATCAGCACGTTGGTTGCTGACACATGAGAAGAATGACATCTAAAAGTAAAAAATATGCAGGTTTTAAGCCACTTGAAGACAAAATTAGTGGGGTTATTACAAAATTTATGTTTTTTTGGTTTTTAAATAATGTTGACCTCGATATCTCCTCCCTATTGGTCTGGAGTTTTTTTGACAAATCTAGGGTCACCAATCAGAATGTTCGTTGCTGTCACATGAAAAAAATGACATCTAGAAAATTTATCAGTATTTTTGCAGTTTTTCACTGCACAGACCTTGATGATATAATTTGTATTAAAAAATACAGATCTATAACAAAATTCGATTATAAATAAATGTTTAAACCAAAAAGAGAAATGATCAGAAAGCTAGGTTATATTAGATTAGATACATATTTACCACTGAACTATATATTAAACTGGAAGAACAAAGCCGATCAACAAAATCAAGCCATAGCGAGGTGATATTTGACACTTTGGCACCCACATGTGCGTATCGAAATACAATAAAAAGAATCATCAAAATTAAATTTAACACTTATTACATTCAACTACGACACCTTTTAATTTAAGAAAATCACTTAAAAATGATTTTTGATTAATAGGCAGCTGAAATAAATGTTCCAATAATAATTATTATTAAAATAATATAATTTATTATAGTAAGCCCGTGAAAAACGTGACAGAATGCTCGAAATTGACACTCTGGCGTCCAAATTGTCATGCGCACCGACCGTTTTTTTCGCCCATGTCGGCTAAAAAATTAGGAGTAGGGTTTATGTCATATAGCCATCCAGTTTAATATGAAGGTCGGTGATATTTACCCTCGTAAAATATTACATTTTCAAGGTCACAGACTTTTTTATCGATTATCATTTGAGTGCGATCTCTTGTGTTAACTATACTCTTTGGTAGCGCACAATAGTCGTTGGGTAGTGCCCTATAAAGTACTCTCCCTCCCCCAGTTGCTCCATCTATTAAAACTTGAATTTAAAATTCTGTGTTTTCTTGTTACCCGTTTATTATGGATCTACACACACATACAGACAAATAGGCATCATCGCAAAAAGTGTAAAAAAGGTTTAAGGTAGTTCACTCGTAAAACGGCTTTAATTCAATAAAATTTAAATATAAGGTTTATGAAAGTGTCGTTTACGTAACTAAAAAAAATTAGATTTTTTGACCGTCTGTGAAACGAGATATTAACAATCAAAATGTGCATGATTAATACTCTTCAAGCCTATCATGTACACAAGCAATGCATTTATTTCAAGATATCTCGAAAACGGTTCTTACCATATTTTTTAAAAACTAATGTTAAATAAATCAAGAAATTATAAAATTTTATAAATAATCGCTGAATTTTGTGACCGTCTTAGTAAAAAGATATAGATTTTTAAAATAAAAATATTTTTGAAGCAGTTGACGAGTAGTTTCGTAAAATTATTACAACTTGGCAACATTGTAGCCACTTCACGTAACAAAGTAACACTCGATCAGATAAGAGGTTGTTATAAACTCGCGACGTGTTCTTGAAAAATTAATTCGTCCGCTGTGTTTGAGAACTGGAATCAGCAGTTCTGTTTGAACCAAAACAAACCCTTAAAATTAGTAATGAGGAAGTCATAAATTTCTATACCATATTGTTTAAATATTTGCGAGATTGCCAGATAAATTTGATTAAAAGTGTAACATGTCCATATGTGTTTATATACATGTGTTTTAAACAGTCTCTTACAAAAATAAAATTGATTAGCATTGAGAATCTCGAACTTTTGCTATTCACCATTACGCGATATTTTTATGTACGACTGTCGCGAGTGAACTACCTTAAGTTACCTCAAATCGTAAAGATTCGTCAAAAACTCGAGGTCGAAACATTATGATTCCTATACTTTATTTACTGGTTATAGGAAAGTAAAAAGTAAACATTTATGATTGTGATATTTAGTCACAAATACGGTCCTATAAATACATTGTGTAATGGTATAAATGCAAACTGTAGCTTAACTTAATATTAAGTAGTTTTTAAAAATTTACTTAATATTAATTTAATAAAATTAAAATTAATGAAAACCCCTATTTAATATATTTTGTACCCCGAAAATGTTTAGAAATAGGAATTCAAACTTAAAACTTGAGCAGTAAAATCATCTGCCCAAAAGTTACATTGTAAAAATTCCGTTATTTGTGCTCTTTTCAAATATAAAAAGGAATTATTAAAATCTCGGATATACAGACTATTGTTTTGAGGGTGGAAGAATTTGTGAAATTTTAGCCAAGCTGTACTTGGATTTTCCTACTTTTTTATACATTTGTATATTTGATAAGAAATAGATTACAAGTATACCCAATGTCAAAAAAAAAAGAATTGCGTGGTTGTTCCTAATTTATGAATAAGGAAAGAAACGGACAAAATTGAATATAAATCGATTACAAATGGCCAATGACCCATTAATCAAGAGTTATTTAGAATCATTTCGATTACCTTCATCCGTTTACCAATGAATCACTTGGTAGAAGTCAGTTTATTTTGATTGGTTTTATGTTTATGTAGTGATCCATATTTTTTCTAAAGTAAGCCGTTGAAAAATTCACGCATATCGAAGTTTACAATTCTTTTTTTTAAGTGTCAGTAATAATTTGTTGTGGATCACTCTTTATATCCAACTTTTTTTTTAATTTATCAAAGGACGAAAATAAACCTATTGTATTGTTCCAAGTTTAAACACACCGATACGCAGTAGATACCTAATGAATTTGTTAAGTGTATCTCCACCACTAAGATATTACAACTGTATTTCCTTTTTTATTATTTAAATAGATAATATGAGCACATCTGTGAATTATGACGACATTAGAATCTTTACGAATTTCAAGATAACATGGAAACTTCCAATATGATTTGATTATACACGTGGAAAATCATATCTAAGCGCAAAGGTTTGGTAGACAGTATTTACATAAAACTTAACACATGCCATACTGATAATAATAATAATTTTTAATTATTATATTTTTAGTTATTTATAGAGGCGTATACACAATGATCCAAAAAAAATTATGGTAACCTTTAAATATCTCAATAACAGTTTTCAGGATTAATACGAATTTATTTAGATAAAATTTTATAATTTTTACTTCCTTCGATAAGAGAGGATCGTGAAAAGTTACACTTCGAGAAGGTTTCAGATTTTTACATTTCAGGGTTCCTACGTTACAATACAAAAAAGTTTCTCCACTCCGTCGTCTGTCTGTCGTCGTCTGTTCTGTCTGTTCTGTCTGTTCTGTCTGTTCTGTCTGTTCTGTCTGTTCTGTCTGTTCTGTCTGTTCTGTCTGTTCTGTCTGTTCTGTCTGTTCTGTCTGTTCTGTCTGTTCTGTCTGTTCTGTCTGTTCTGTCTGTTCTGTCTGTTCTGTCTGTTCTGTCTGTTCTGTCTGTTCTGTCTGTTCTGTCTGTTCTGTCTGTTCTGTCTGTTCTGTCTGTTCTGTCTGTTCTGTCTGTTCTGTCTGTTCTGTCTGTTCTGTCTGTTCTGTCTGTTCTGTCTGTTCTGTCTGTTCTGTCTGTTCTGTCTGTTCTGTCTGTTCTGTCTGTTCTGTCTGTTCTGTCTGTTCTGTCTGTTCTGTCTGTTCTGTCTGTTCTGTCTGTTCTGTCTGTTCTGTCTGTTCTGTCTGTTCTGTCTGTTCTGTCTGTTCTGTCTGTTCTGTCTGTTCTGTCTGTTCTGTCTGTTCTGTCTGTTCTGTCTGTTCTGTCTGTTCTGTCTGTTCTGTCTGTTCTGTCTGTTCTGTCTGTTCTGTCTGTTCTGTCTGTTCTGTCTGTTCTGTCTGTTCTGTCTGTTCTGTCTGTTCTGTCTGTTCTGTCTGTTCTGTCTGTTCTGTCTGTTCTGTCTGTTCTGTCTGTTCTGTCTGTTCTGTCTGTTCTGTCTGTTCTGTCTGTTCTGTCTGTTCTGTCTGTTCTGTCTGTTCTGTCTGTTCTGTCTGTTCTGTCTGTTCTGTCTGTTCTGTCTGTTCTGTCTGTTCTGTCTGTTCTGTCTGTTCTGTCTGTTCTGTCTGTTCTGTCTGTTCTGTCTGTTCTGTCTGTTCTGTCTGTTCTGTCTGTTCTGTCTGTTAGTGCGATAGCTCAAAACTTGGGCCCGTTGACCCGGGTCCCACCAACATAACAGATTCCGAATACGATTTTGTTTTTCCTTTCACTAATTTAAGGGCCACCACATACAATGTTTTTGGTTTTCTGACAATACATTCCGTGACGCAATTTCAGCAGCTTCTTTTACTTCTGTTGGAGTTAAAGATATTTCGTTTCAATTTTAGGAACTCATTTTTTCTTAGTTTTTAGTAAAACATTTTACAAATTATTTTGCAGTCAAAATTTGACGTTTTCACTTGGGTTAATTCGATTTATAAATGATAGCTGCCACCTATATAAAGTGTCTAAAAATCGCAATCGATAAATAAATGCTTAAAATAAGCCCCATTTTAAGAACATTGATATTAAAGTAGTTAGGTTGAATAGAAAATTCTGAAAATCAATGTGGCTTTAAGTTAGAAGCAATGATTCAAGGAAATCAAAACCGCAAGTCAATCAGATCTTTCTTTCTAGAGTTATCGTGCCGGCACACATACGCACAGACGAACAGGCGAAATATGTTTTGCATTTTCGGACTCAGAATGATCGAAACGTGAAAACAGTTGTAAAAAGTGGAGGTAACAAAATGTTTTCATCTGCATGAGTGCAATATTGAAGAAGGGCCTCAATAATTGTTAAAATGTAAGTGCTTAGGAGTTCCTCGTTTTTATAATTTTTATATAGAGGGAAGTTCTGGGTAAAATACTTTTTCACTAGTTTTGCCAACTAATTTGTAAGCAATAAAAAACCAGTTCGCTCACACAAGGTTTTTTTAATTAAAAATTATTATCCTTCAACTATGTTGGTTTTATTTTAATTACACTATATTTTTCCATTTATTTTATAAATTACTTTTTCCCAGCATGCCTCTCACGCACTTAGATACTTGCCTGTCGAATGAAGAAATTAAATATTAACGATTGTTTTGAGCGGAAAAAGATGATAATTTTTCCTTGACACTTTTTTTGCGTCCCCCCCCATGCAACATCATGCCTTCATTATGACGTGATTTTTTGGTGTGCGTTACGTCATTTGATGATGTGAAAATAACGTTATGGTGACGCGAAATGACGTCATTCCATATCGTCATTTTGACGAATCGATATCACGTTAAAGTGACGTGTATATCGGGTGTCCTAGGCTAGGCAAAATGACGTCATTATCACGAATCTACCTAACGTCAAAGTGACGTCTATATTGGGTGTCCCAAGGTTGGATGGAATTATTAAAAATACTAAGCAGGTAAAAGTTATTTATTTAATCCAAAAAACACATGAAACATATATTATAAAAAATAAATTACACTAGTAAATAAAAAAGTCATGAGAGAAACTGACACAACATACCTAAAAGTGTAGATTTAATTTTGATTGGGGGTGGGCGAACATGCTTTACGATTTCATCATCTTCAGTATCATCGAATGACAGCTTTCTAGTTGGCACCTGTTTTCTTTTCCAATACATCTGTAAAATACCAAATTCGATTTAATATACTTTATTATTTTGTCACATTCTATTTTTTGCCATTTTCTAAAACATCTTGTGACGAAGTCACTAAATTTTGCTCTTAATTAATTTTAAAATGTATATTTCAATTAATTCCCGCCTGAGGACATGTATTTCTGTTTCCCAGGAATTACCGTTTTTCAACAATTGCGAGTACCCTCGTAGGTTAAAATATTCCTATATTTGCCGAAATTCGAATGGGCATTTTGTAGAGTCGATTTCTTATGAATTATCTACTTTTAATTGTCAAGGTACTAGAAGGATATTTTTGGTATCCCCCACTCGGGCTTACCGAAAAGCAAAAATTCAATCACTCTGGGAATTACGCCCTCTTGCTTGCCGGCCGCCGTAAGCTCTATTCTCTTGATTGTCGACAGCCGAAAACTATTCGCCCTTCTATAGTGCCTAGTAAATACTCCGTGAGTGCCGTGATTTCGAAAAGTTCATTGAATAACCCCGTTTATCTTCTAAGGTAGAAACCGTATATTATTTTTTTTATCGACTTTTATATAATTAGTTGGGACACCCGTGCGACAAGTGAAAAATTTTGATTCATATCCAAGATATTTCATTTCATCCCTCAGTGGGAAACCGTTGGCATTTTTTTATTTGAGGCTGGACGTAGGCTAGACTCTATGTGCTCTCATTGTCAACGACTATATCCAAGCTCTCTTAGAAATCACCCTGTTAACATTGAAGTAAGAGGTTCAACCCGTTTCCAATTTTTTTTATTATTTTAATATTTTAATTTCTTTTCCGGAGGTTCGATCCGTTTCCGGGTTAGAGTGATCTCTCTCCTGACGACGTTATCTTATTTCATAAAAAGACATCTAAATTAATTTCCGCGCCTCACTTCATGTAAATTTCTTCTCTTTTCTTTTTTTTTTTATTTATTCAGCTGTATTTGAATCATTCCGTTCCCCGTCTACAATTAGTTATTGAATGAAGCCAGACGACTTCTGTAAAATTAAATTCACACACGCTCTCGATCGACTCTGGGCAAATTTCAAAATATTATTTTCTACGATCGTCGTCTCCGCCGTCCAAAACACCGCATGAATACCCATGTTTCTCACTAGACGAAAATGTTCGCTTCCCATCGCTCGTGGTTAAGATACGAGGGGGTTCCGACAACTTTGATTTAATTTATTTGCTTGCATTTGATTACCGTCGTATTTAAATTGTTTTCAAGTGTATTAATTTATTTTTAATAAATTTTCCGTATACAGGGAGTTTCATAATTCCCAGACCGCTTAGCCTCCTGCGCTAATGAACCATAAACATTTCCCCACATTAAATAGTTTTCAATTGCATTAATTTCTTTTTCTTAAATTTTCCGGATATAGGAATCCGTCAATATTTAAATAGTTTTCAGTTCTAACAATTTATTTTTAATAAATTTTCCGAATATAGGGAGCCGTTCATATTTAATTACTGTTGTATTTTTTTTATGTAAATATATATATTTTATTACCTATTCCTGTGTTTCTCTTACTGCTGGTTCTTAACCGTTCTCTTTCAGGGTACCGTAGGGTACGAGGTGTAAAGGAGATAAGTGTTAGAGTTTATGAGTTGGATATTATTTTTATTAAAAACATATTGTAAGTTATTATTGTTATGGGTAGTAGGTATCATTATTAATTATTGTTATAATTATTATTATAGTATTTGCTTTACTAAATAAAAATTATTGATAAGTATTAACAAATATTCTAGAACATACTATATCTATGGTTTATAATTGGGACATCCTATATTAGTTACAATTATTCAGAATTACCGAAAAGTGTTAGTCACGATTACGTAAATATATTTAGCTATAAAATAAATCATAGGCAGGAATTTAGAACATTGATTTGTCAGAGTTAATTGGTAGAAAGATAAAAATATAAAATTTGTTAAAGTATACGAGTATTATTAAAAACCTAACAATTCAGAAGTGGGATAAATTCGCGTGAAAAATAACAAAAAAATGAGTGATAGTGAAAATAGTTCGGTCAGTGAAATGGATGCTGAAAATTTTAAAAGAAGGCGTCGCGCGTCTAGGGGTAAACTACCGTTAGATAATAAAAAAAGAAAACTCGGAGAAAATTTATATCCTGAAAACGCAAGTGAACTAGAAGAAAATGTAAATGAAAGTGATTCTACAAGCAAAAATGACAAATCGGATGAAATAGAAAAGTTGGTGGCACGAAAAGTGAGTGAAATTTTGTCTCGACAGGAATTTTCTTCCTTAATTCGAACTCCGATTAACAGCAACTCCACAAATATTGGGAAAGCCGATATAGTTCCACTTTTTGATCCAGAAAATTGTGATTTAACAAGTGTTAATTGGTTACATAAAATCGAACAGTTATCAATTATTCATGGATGGAATGATATAACAAAAACATATTGCATGCAGTCTAGATTAAATGGGGTTGCAAAAATTTGGTTCAACTCCTTACGTAATTACGACAAAACCTGGGAAGAATGGAAAGCAGCCGTGTTAGAAGCGTTTCCTGTGCATGAGCATTTTATCGAAAATCTGAAGAAAATGATGAACAGAAAAAAAACAAAATGATGAAACAATAATGCATTATTATTATAACAAATGTATTCTAATCAGAAAATGTGAAATCACCGATGGTAATGCCGTTTCGTGTATAATAGACGGTTTACCACCTATAGTACAGGGTGCCGCAAAAGCTGGGAATTATCGAACACCCGAAGAATTATTTCAAGGATTTCTTAGTAAAATAGAAAATGAAAATACACCTAAAGAAAATTCAAAATGTTATTTATGCCACATGCCAGGTCACATTGCGAGAAGATGTCGATTGCATAGGGACAATATCAAGAATGATAGACAAAACTACGAACATCGAAGACCAAAAGTGAATACCTACGTTCCAAAGAAGTGTACTTTTTGTTCCAAGGAGGGTCACGTGAGAGAAGATTGCCGGTTCCTAAAACCTAGTACATCAGGTCACCAACGATCTACCAAAAAAATGCACAAAGTGCGGAAAGATGGGCCACATCCGTGAAGAATGTTTCTACTTGAAGGCAGCCACAGTTCAGGCCATAAAAAGGCAAGTTTTAAATAATTGTTATTATATAAATGTTTTAGTAAACAATATTGCATGTAAGGGTTATTTAGATACAGGCAGTCAAATAAATGTATCCCAAAAGGTATTATCGGATAAATTGAATTTGAAATTAGATAAACCAGATTCTTATATAACCGGGTTTGGAAATAATATTGTATACCCAATAGGCAAATGTAAGGTAACACTAGCTTTGAATGATTTTAACATTAATACTGACGTTTATTTTGTTGAAGTAAATTTAGGTGACAACGATATTATAATTGGTCAACCAGTAATAAATAATAATAACACCGAATTAAGAATAACAGGTGATACATTAGAGTTAAAAAATCTTAAATACCAAGAATGTGATAAGGGTATTGCAGGAAATATTCTTAAAAAAATTAACGTCGTTGTTGTAGATGACACACTTATTTACCCTAAAAGTACCTCAGATGTTGTCGTAGAAACCAATTATTCTGGTCACCAGATAGTTCCGGCTACAATACAAAATACAATTTTATTTCCAACCGTGATATCTAATAATAATGTGTTTAGTATAAAAGTTACAAATATGGGATCGCAAATAATAAAATTGCAAAAAGATAAAATATTAACAAAAGCTTATAATTTGTTGGATAATTGTTTCTGTAGATCGGTTAAAAATCATTATATTGTAGGAAAAATTGAAATAAATAATGTAAAAATCAAAAATATAAATGAGTATCATACTCATAAACTCCGTGAGCTATTACTAAAATATAGTAATTGTTTTGCTACAAGAACATGTGAGCTAGCGAAAACTGATGTTCTAGAGTTTGAAATTAATTTGCAATCTCGTGAACCTATTTTTTACAAACCGTATAGAATATCAGAGAAAGAAAAATCTATTTTACGTGACAAAATCAACGATCTTTTGAACAATGACATTATTAGAGAATCAAGCTCTAGTTATTCGAGTCCAGCACTTCTCATTAAAAAGAAAAATGGAGATTACAGAGTAGCAATAGACTATAGAAAATTAAACAAAATAACGGTGAAAGACCGATATCCTCTTCCCAATATTGAAGACCATATATCTAGACTAAAGGGTTTTAAATATTTTTGCGTGCTTGACATGACGCAGGGATATTACCAAGTACCAGTTTCAAAAAAATGTGTAGATAAAACAGCTTTCGTAACGCCTGACGGGCAATATGAATTTTTGAGAATGCCTTTTGGACTTTGTAATGCCCCTGCGACTTTTCAGCGTTTAATTAATAAGGTTCTTTCTAAATTACGCCATGATAAACTTCTTGTTTATCTAGATGATATTTTGATTCCATCAAAATCTGTTGAAGATGGCCTAGAGATATTAGAATCAGTGTTTACAATTTTTCGAAAAGCTAATTTAAAATTTAACTTAGATAAATGTCAGTTTTTTTCAAACAAATATTGAATATTTAGGGTACGAAGTGTCAGAGTGTGGTATAAAACCGGGACATAGAAAAATTCAAGCAGTAATAGACTTTCGTGTACCTAAAAATGTACACGAAGTACGACAGTTTTTGGGTCTATGTTCATATTTCCGAAAATTTATCAAAGACCATGCGACCATTGTAGATCCAATCCAAAAGCTTATCAGAAAGGGAGTAACTTGGGAGTGGGGTGAATCTCAAAACAGGGCTTTCGAGGAGATTAAAAATATATTAACAACTCGTCCTCTTCTGGCTATTTTTGATGTAAAACTACCTACAGAATTGCATACTGATGCCAGTAGCAAAGGAGTCGCTGGTATCTTATTGCAGAGATACGACAGCGGGCTTAAGCCTGTGATGTACTACAGCCGTGCCACAACTAGTGTAGAGAAATTTTACCATTCCTATGAATTGGAAACACTCGCAGTAATTGAATCTATTAAGCGGTTTAAAATTTATCTAACTGGAATACATTTTCAAATCGTAACTGACTGTAGTGCTGTGCGCTCAACTTTTAGTAAGAAAGACCTACTACCAAGAATTGCACGCTGGTGGCTCTCAATCCAAGAATTTGATTTTCAAATCGAGCATAGACCCGGAAACAAAATGTCGCATGTAGATGCTTTGAGCAGAAACGTAGACAATATTTCAATATTAAATATAAACTTGGACGATTGGATATATTGTGTCCAGTCGCAAGACGAGTGCATATCATTAATAAGAAAACGTCTTCAAACGCATGAAGATCGAAATTTAATGAATACTTATTGTATAAAAAATGATAGACTTTACCGTAAAACTGCCGACGGAGAAAACAAACTTGTAATACCTAAATATGCGAAATTTAACATTTTAAAAAAAATTTCATGATGATATTGGTCACATTGGCCTAAAAAAGTGCGAACAATTAATTAAAAGCAAATTCTGGTTTAAGGGTATGACGAGATTCATTAAAAAGTACGTAAAATCGTGTTTAGATTGCGCATACAAACATTCACACTATGGAAGGAAGGAAGGGTTTCTCTTTCCTATAAATAAACCCTCTGAACCTCTAAATACTTGGCATATTGACCACTTGGGCCCCTTTTGTCAAAGCTCGGGATACTCATATATTTTTATGATTGTTGATTCTTTTTCTAAATTTTTATTCGCTCGACCAACAAAAAGTACAAAGGCCCGCGAAGTAATCTACCATTTGAAAGATGTATTTTCTTTGTTTGGTGTGCCTAAAAGAATTATATCAGATTGGGGCAAGCCTTTCAAATCTGAAGATTTTAAAGAATTCTGCTTAAAGTATAAAGTTAAGCACATACTAAATACAGTTTCATCCCCTCGGTCTAATGGACAAGTTGAACGTTACAACAGGACCTTGTTGGACGCACTCAACACCTCAATTAATTATGAAAATGACTGGTATGAAAGACTACCGCAAGTAATACAAGGTATTAACAATTCAGTAAATAGTAGTACTGGTTTTACACCACACCGACTTATGTTCGGATATGAAAAAAATATATTAGGCGATTTAGGCGAAGACGATATCGGCACCATAGATAGAGAAAAAGATCAAGAGGCAGCAAAACGGTCAATGAATAAACAGGGCGAGCAAATGAAAAAATCATTCGATTCGAAACGAAAAGTAAGTAGAAAATATAAAGTTGATGATCTTGTATTGTGGTCAGAGGGAAACAAAGATAGTAAAGAAGTGACTAGAAAAACAGGCATCAAATATGATGGTCCTTATAAAATAGCAAAAATATTAGGAAATGACAGATACGAAATAATAGCCCTGCAAGGGATGAGAGGTTACAAAAAGTATAGGCCAACAGTTGCAGCAGATCAATTACGTCCGTTCACTGGAGGGGTAATTAGCGATTCTAATTCGGATGATGAAATTAGTAGTACGGACGAGTTATTAGATCTTTTAGAGGGTTAATATTTATTAAAAAAAAAAAAAAAATTACATATAAAAAAAAAAAAAATTTTAGAAACATAAAAAATATATGTTACGTATATAAAATAAGGGCTTGTAGCAAGCATCATAGGTCTGCAGCAGACATTAAAAGGGCCTGTAGTAGGTGTATGGTAAACTTGATAATAAAATTAAGTCGCCTGTGGCAGACATAGATTCAATGAAAAAAAAAAAAAATGTACATAGTAAAACACAATATTTTGTTTTAGCAAAAGTTCCAACACCCGCCATAAGAGGATGAGAGAAGAAGAAAGCGAGGACGTTTCAGAAGTCAGAATGGCCGATTGTTAGAGTTTATGAGTTGGATATTATTTTTATTAAAAACATATTGTAAGTTATTATTGTTATGGGTAGTAGGTATCATTATTAATTATTGTTATAATTATTATTATAGTATTTGCTTTACTAAATAAAAATTATTGATAAGTATTAACAAATATTCTAGAACATACTATATCTATGGTTTATAATTGGGACATCCTATATTAGTTACAATTATTCAGAATTACCGAAAAGTGTTAGTCACGATTACGTAAATATATTTAGCTATAAAATAAATCATAGGCAGGAATTTAGAACATTGATTTGTCAGAGTTAATTGGTAGAAAGATAAAAATATAAAATTTGTTAAAGTATACGAGTATTATTAAAAACCTAACATAAGTGTTTTATTTGTATTTATTCTAGTATAGTGGCTACCTAGTAGTGACCGCCTGGAATTATTTTTACCTCCACTGAGTTCACCTTGAGTACACTCTGGTGTACCACAGGGTCGCAAAGCAAACTGCGATACCAAAATTGGTGCCTGAGCAACCCCTATTCGGGAATCACCTTCATAGCGCCACACAGACTCGCTGATTCACTGAAGGTGAACCAGGAGCCTGTCACAATCTCATCAAATAAAGTACAATTTAAAAATGCACCACGTTCACGAGGTCACGACTGTCACGAGAATCATGAAGATGGAGAAAACAGGAAACAACAATGACAATTGACAATATGACATTGCCAGAATATTTTTTAGTTTAGTACTAGATTGGTATAAATAATAGTACCAGATTTCATAAAAATGTACTAGCATCGGTTTCTTCTCTGGTTGCCTTAGGAATATTATCAATTGTTTAGGATTTATTATGTCTTTACGGTACTTTTACTAGTTTAACTTATATTAATTACACTGGACGATAGCGGGCAATGTACTAAATTTCGTTTCTAGCGTTCCTGTTACCTTTAGGATGTACTAGATCCAGTACAATTGTACTAGATTAGCAAAACTCATTACCATTTGACATTCGAGGGCATCGGAATTGGGTTAGGAATGCGTTAAAAAGAGACAGGCAACAAAATCTTGAATGATTAATGCTAGAAAACGGAACGTTACTATACATAACAAAACATAAGGCACCGTAATTTTACCAAAAAAATGTACAAACTGCAGCTCGAACAAACTTAATATATACGTGTTTTCAGTTGAAGCAGATTTCCAATTAGGTTCTTTATAATTCAACAAATATACGAAAAAATAACGTAATTATGACGAATTCTAAGTGACGTGTATTCTATGTCATCAACTGACTAGGATATTGTATTTCGGATAAATTAATACTAAATAATTACGTCATAATGATGTCTGTATTGACGTCTAATTAACGTTGCAAAAACGACGTCAATGTAACGTCATTAATTGGGATAGTGACGTTGCTGACGAGTAAACCCAAAAAATGACGTCATAATGACGGCACCTTGCAGCTTGGGTCCCAATCTCTGAAATACACACATGAAACAAAATAATAAACAATGTTTCATTTACTACACGACTATATATAAAATAAAAATACTAGCTAGATTCATACAGAAAAAGTTAATTTGTAATAAATTTATTATACAGGGGGTTCCAATGAAAAGTACCCACCCTAAATAACTGCGGAGGTAATAACTTTTCAAAAATGTGGTGAAATACGTTGACCATATTTCAAGGACATTTCACGACACATTTTACCATAATACATGTATACGTAACGTCACCCCTCTACCCTACAGTCACCTCCTTAAAAAATTTAGATTGCAAGCGCTCGAGTGATACATCTTTCAAAAGATCTTTAAATTCTCTTTACAACCGTCTAGATTTAAAATTTATTAATGGGTCTGTGAAAATAACTGTTTAAATAATTTTGGATTTTAAAAATAAAATTACGAAGTTAAAATGATCGCTTATTTCTTCAACATATGATTGTTGGAATTACCCAAATACACGACACTGGATTGCACTAATTGTTATTAGGAAATTATTACCTCCACAGTTATTTAGGGTGGGTACTTTTAAATGAGCTTTTTATTAGTTTAATGTAGAATTATTTCTCACAACATCTAACGATTAATTTAACCAGTACTTTATTACAAGTCCGTTCATTTTAAACATATGGGAAATAAACAAAACTCCGAAAACGGGGTCATGGTTTACACGCAATTTGTAAATGATTACATTAACATTAATCAATAAACAACGATGTGGTTATATACTAAGTTCTAAACAGTTCTTTGTTATTACGAAAAATAAATTTAGAAAATAAATTGCGATTGTAAAAATGTTTGTTTAGGTGCCGCTATTACAAATACAGTACTGAGATAATCCAAAGTAACGCAAAAACAAGTAAAAAATTACGTTTTTAAAAGTATATTTAATCAAGGTTTGTATGACTTTTTCGGAATTACATTATATCAAGCATTATACCTATTTATTTCGACGTTTAAGTTTAATAAAGAAGAAATTCTTAGAAAAAAGCCAGTCCTATTATACCACCTAACCAGTGGCGTGCGGTGACATTTTTGGAAGGGGAAGCGATTGTATAAATATACAGCAGGCCAGTAAGCACAGCGCCGCAGACGAAAATTTTTCGCGGCTCATTCTCGTATTTGTCAAAATCTTGCTTTTTTCCTTAGTACTAGGGATATTCGAGATTGAGATTTTTGAAGTGTTACTATTTATTACCTAGTTTAATGCTAGAAGCTATAAAAAAACTTACCATTGAAAAGCTTCCTTGGTTTATTTAAACGGAAAAAAAAACATTTAAGTTTTTTTTTTTATTTTCTCCAGCATTTTTCGCACAGTTGACACAGCAGTTGACATTTATTTATACTTAAGATCTATTCGCCTATCCTCAACGGCTGCAAATTTGTCTATAGCATCGTCGTAAACTTTTGGATTTTCTGATAGCTGTTTTTCAATGGATATTAGGGCTAAGTTAGAGAGTCTGTCTTCACTTGTTGAATTTCGTATAAAACTTTTAATGCGCCTTAAAGCTGAAAAACTTCGCTCAACTGACGCACTTGTGGCTGGGATGGTTAGTACTAATTCACACAACTTGACGACTTCACAAAGGGACTTATTTAAACCAGTTGTTATAAGAAAATTTAACACATTGATGGGCGTCTTTTTATCACTAATTTCAGTTGTTTCATAAACAACACTTAACTGGGACTTTAATGCTGGAATATCGAAAAAATTTCCATAATTTAATTTTAGTGAATTAAAAGCTTTCGATGGAAATTTTAATGAATCGTAATTACTAATATTAAAATTGTACAATTCAACAAATTTTAATTCGTTAAAGTTTTGAAAGCGAAAGTTCATTTGTTGTAGAATATTATCAAAAATTTCGGCATATAATCGACGATAGGAGGTCTCTCTGTCGCCGACATTATCAATTCTAATTCTTTTTCTTTCAGGTTCTAAGCCAATGTTTTGAGTCTTATTCCAAAAGTGTTCAAACTGATATCGTTTTTTATTCATTTTATTTTTAAAATCATCAATTTGTTTAATGCAAAAGCCAATGTCATTTGACTTTGTCTGTAAAATGTCGAATAAAATGTCAGTAAAAGGAAAAATCTCTCAAATGTTAGGCAAAAAATTGAAATCAAAGTTTTGTTTGAGCCAATGCAAATACCCTTTAGCAGTAGTAACAGTTTCAGCATCCCATGTTTCTTTATTATCCCAAACATCTTGAAAAAAGTTTATCAAAGAATCACAGTATTGAAACACTGTTTGCACTAAACGTCCATCGTAGTTCCATCACGTAGGAGCAACTTTTGGAAACCTTCTTTGAACGTGAACGTCCAAAGCGCGAGTTCTTTTCGATGACTTTGAAAAGAAGGAAGCCAAACCACCAACGTCGAAAAGAAAACTTTGCAATCTTTAATATTATCCATGCTTCGCGATAAAACTAAATTAAGTCTATGTGCTATACAGTGAACGAAAATTGCATGCTTAAACTTTTCTTTCACTTTAGCTTGAAGACCTCCTAAATGGCCAGACATTACGGCAGCACCATCGTAGCTCTGGGCAACAAGGTTAGAACCACATTCTAAACTTGAAATAATATCACAAACAATTTTAAACAATGCATCTACAGTTCGTTCGCTAGTGACGTCCAAAAATCATAAGAATCGCTCTTGAGGAATGCCATCCAATACATATCGCACAACAATGAATATTTGACTTAAGTTTGCTACATCTGTGGTTTCATCAAGCGCAATTGATACGAAACGTGCTTTTTTAATTTCACTTTTAATGTGATCCATCACAACGTCGGCAGTGCATTTAATTAAATCATTTTGGATTCTGTTTGAGGTACCTCGGAAAGTCATCGAATCAATAAAATTATTTTTTAGGGTATTATCGTATTTTGCTAAAAAACTTAGAAGGTCCATGTAATTTCCTCGATTGGCGGATCCACTTGCTTCATTGTGACCCCTAAAACTTAGTTCATGCTCTCCCAGGAAACAAGTTACATTTATTAATCGTTGTAAGACGTACCTATTTTGTTTACCCTTTCATTGTGAATTCTGTTGCTTATTTTTAAATTACGTTCAATGCGATAGGCCCCGAATGTTTTTTCTTTAATTGTAACACTTGTATGAGATTTGCTATTTACATGTCGTTTTACACTTTTGTGAAAATTATTCAAGTCTGTAATACCGACTGAGTTCCAATGTGTTTTTTCGACTATATTAAAAAGTTGGCAAGCCCAGCAAAACAATTTCTTCAAAATTTTGCAGCCGGTTAACCATTCATACTTTTCATAGAACCCTACACGTGAAAATGCCTGGTAAATTTATTTGCTGATTTTTCTTCTTTCGTCTCTAAATTGATAGGATCCTTTAGTCTGTTAGAATTAATAATGTCCGTTTTCTCTTCAAAATTTCTACTTGAAAATCCTTTTTTTTACAATTTACCACATTATTATTGTTTACAGGCACAGTACATAGTTTCTCCATTTTACAAAAAAAAAAACAACTACGAAAAACAAACCGAAATCTACCTAAAATCTAAGATTTTCCTCATACGTCGATTCGTGGTGCGAATTGCAATAAGCGTAAGGCGACGTAATAATCGCTGCCCCCACATAACATCAATGTTCTATGAATATACTAATAATGTTCTATGTTCTTTTTAGTATATGCTTTCTAGAATGTTCTTAGAACATACCTAGTATATACTTTGAAAGTATATTCTAGAAAGTATATACTGAGTACGTTCTATGAAAGTATATTCTAAAAAGTATATACTGGGTATGTGCCTTAAAAGTATATACTCAGCACGTGCTATAACAGGACATTCTTAGAAGATACCAAAATTCATATACCCAGCATGTTCCTCATATTCTGAGAATGTTGTAAATGCTTGCAGGTAAAAATTAACACCAAATACATGTAAAAACACGTTTATATACACATCTATATACATTTTTCCCAGATGTAGATCTGATAATTCGTTAGCAAACGCACTAACGTTGAGGGTTCAGACCAACAAACATTTGCCACTTTAACAGAAGAGAAGAATAACATAACCTACAATTCCTACAAATTTTTTAGATCACGTTTCAATTTGTAATAGGTAAGTAAATTATTAAAAATTAATTGCATCGTGTGTTCTATATAAAAATAAACAAATTTTACTATATTTGTAGTTTTTAGGACTTATAATTGATGTTAGAACACAGGATATCCCAAATATTAATTGCCAGTATGAATTTATTAATATGGTTAATACTAATGGCGGATTGAAACTCAAATACAGTGTTACCAGAATTACATACACAGTTTCTATGAAAAAAATATTGTAAAGCCAGAAATTAGCTAAAGGAGGACGAAAACTACAAAATGGTGGTAAGTAATTAACAAAAATATATTTAAACTTTCAGTGAACATAATAATCATTTATGTAACTCTTGTTTTTGTTAGTGGAATGCCATGTACAATTTTTAATGTTTTACGTTCGACAAAAATATTCCATTAGCTATGTACACTTAATTTGTATATGTACCAAGTTTGTTGATTTTTTTTATTTTTTAGGTTCAATGAAGATCCAATGAAATCAAGCAATAAAATATTGGTTGGTTAAGGTCAAAGAAAGAATTTGTAATAAAAATAAGATAAGTATATATGATTTTTTTAAATAAAGATTTAAAAAATGGTCACGATTTTCATTATTATATAGGTACACTTATTCTTTAATGTTCAATATTAATCAAATATCCTGTATTATGGTGTCTAGTATATGCCCAGCATTTGTTATATTTAAATACTTAGCATATACTTAGAACGTACTATCAAATTAGAGTAGATACCTATTGCATGCTGTACACATACTTGAAGTACATTCTCAGTATCTGCATAGCACGTATAAACAACGTCACATAGCATATTCTTGGTATATTCTGACAATGTTCCAAATGCAAATACAGTATATTCTAAGCATATGCACATTCTTAAAAAGCATATACTGAGAATATGCTTAGAATGTATAATTGTTATCTGGGCTTCTCGACCGTATTTCACGTGTACAAACAGACTGAAACTGTCGCTGTAAAGCAGGGTCAATAACACTAAGCGAAATCACTTGAAAGATGAACAGGTTATTTCAAGAGGCGCTTCCGCTGACAGACCGTTTGTACGTTTACACAATTAATTATCTCATGGGTGGTGCGTGCGTTTACACACCAATGAATTATTAGTACATTTACGAAGTTTACGTAATGTTTCAGAGAAAATATAGTACCTAATTTAATATTAATTTCTATGCATTGTAAACTTAAAAATATTTATTTTTAAATTTCAAAGTGTAGGGAAGCGGTGCTTCCCCTGCTTCCATGGACCGCACGCCCCTGCACCTAACTTAATGTTACTGAAATTAACAAACATTTTAATTCATCTCCTACTTCTCTGAAGTCACATGACCAATTAGCCTTACTTGATCGATACTATGAAAATATGTATGAAAATAAATTCGAATTTAAATCTGATTCAGTTCGAAAATCTCTAAATCGTATAAAAAGTCATGCCGTTGGTTTAGATAACATATCACTGCGCATGATACAGTTAGTAGAAAATTATTTAATCAATCATTTAACATATATTTTTAATAAAATAATTTCTTCTTCTCATTATCCACTTTCGTGGAAACAGGCTTTTATTATTCCGCTTGCTAAATGTAATCAACCTACTAGCCTATCTGACTTGCGTCCTATTAATATTCTACCAACCCTTTCTAAATCGTTTGAATTTATCCTTAAAGATCAAATTAGCAAATATGTATACGAACAAAATATAACTCTAGCTCAATCTGGCTTTAGAATGCACTACGACGGAAAATTGAGTGTGACTTCAGCGGTAAGTCGTGCTTCCAAAATGAGTGTGGTCAGTGGAAAAAATGTATACCACCAAGAAAGACGAGGAACAAAATAATGGCGAATTAAAATCTCCTGCAAGACGAAAAAGGCGGATAAGGCAGTCAAATTCTTGTGAATATACATATGATGAGGGTTTTAAGAGCTTATTGAGAGGAATTGTGCACAATGATTGTTCTACAGCAAGGGTTTGATATACAAAAATATACCTGTTCAATACAAATTAATCACACACCTAATTAATAATACAAAAAAAAGTAAGAGGAAGAAAAGCAAAACAAAAATACATTATTTGGTTCATTTAAAGCTATAGATATCCTATAAAATAAAAACAAAAAAAATCATCTTGACTACCATATTTTTGATTAAGTTATTCATTTATTATGAATGATCTAAGTTTTAGAACGTTCCATATAAAAGTTGCAATAGTTTTAGCCGAATTGATCGTCGTATTATCAAGTGAGTAAATAACAGAGTTTAAATCAGCTAGATAATTACAATTTTTAGATGTCATGACATTATAAATGGGAAATTCAAACAAAATGTGGTGAATTGGCTCATTATCATTTTTATTGCAAGCTGTACAAATATCTTCAGTATTTATTGTGTATGACAATCCATTTAAAGTGAACTTTAGATTATATTTATTACTCAGTCTGAACTGGGCTATATATAGTGCGAGTAATCTGAATAGGAAGTTTTAGGACAAGATAATTTTTAGGCTGGTGCTGGATTGTAAATACATTGTAAAAATTAAAAAAGATGATCTTTGCACCTTTGCTAAATCTTCGCTATGTAGTTTGTCATAAAATTGGGACAATAATGTTTTTTTATTTCGTTTTAGAGTTATATATGAAAAATTGTTCCAAATAGAGCAAGCATCAATAAATTCAAATTGAGTTTTTACTTGCATGGCCCAGTTAAATTTCTCATGACAGTTTAATATGCGCTTTTGTTGGAAAAAACAGATTTTTGAAAGTCTGCTGTCATACATAGATAAAATTTTGAGTAACCAGTTAAGGATCATTTTAAAAATATTATGAAGAAGTTTGACTCGGTCCGTTTCAAGTCTTATTACATAATCCGGTGTATTGATTGGTACGAATAAAATTATTTTTAAAAATTTGGTTTGTACACGCTCAAGTTTGTCACTATATCTTAAACCCCAAACAGGAATGCAGTTTGTCATTGTGCTTATAACCAAGGAATAAAATAATTTCATTCTTAGGTTCCAAGTATCTAATTTGGCTTTTGCCATTATTGGAATGATTGCACCACTTGCTCACTTAGATTTGTTAGTAGTTACATTTGCTAGGTGGAAATGAGAATCCAAAGATCTAAAACCACCTTTAGAAATTGCATAATTTTTGTTTTGTCAACGTTAATTCTTCCAATAATTTTAATTTTCTGCCAACATTCACCTCTGAATCTGCGAGTATAACAAGGTGGTCAGCGTATAACAAGAAAGTAACATCATTTTTGTTGTCAATATTAACACCTTTAGCGCCTCTATTTGCAAAGAAGTTATCAATATCTGAAATAAATAGAGCAAAAAGTAGAGGACTAAGTGATTCGCCTTGTAAAACACCAGATATGAATTCAAAGATTTAGAAAATCCAACAGAACATTTAATACGAAATTCTACACTTATACATTTTGCGTATTACGGTTATAATTCTAGAACTAACACCCAAATTAAACAGCTTGAGTCAGAGCAAGGAGTGGTTGATGGAATCAAAAGCACGTTTGAAGTCAACAAATATTCCAAAAATATGCTGTTGAATTACAGAGGTTATCGTATACACATTTTCAATGCAACCATACCCCGGCCGGAATCCGGCTTGTGATTCCGGCAGAATATTTAAAAAACATTTCGCCAACTTTGAATGCAATTTATAATATTATTGGAAGGAATGAGAACTCACCATCGTTCTCTTTAAGAACCTTATGTAGTTTGATGACAGATATTGGTTTTGAATGTGTGAAGCGTGGTCGTAAAAGTATAATGTTAGAACTAAACGACATCATTTATTGGTGGCACAGGCATCTACGACCCATCAAACAATATCGCCAACAAAATTGTAACGTTATCTATTTAGATGAGACTTGGGTCAACGTATGTCAAACGGTTAACTATGCATGGTATGATAACACCATACAAAAAACGTATAGATGCTTTTATAAAGGGTTTGACCACAGGCCTCAAAGCACCTATACAAAGAGATCCACGTTCCGTTATTGTTCATGCAGGATATGAAGGCGGATTTTTACCTGGCGCCGCGTGTGTTTTCTTGGTAAAGAAAAACGATGGCGATTATCATGACGAAGTGAACGCCGACTATTTTGAGCAATGGTTTGAGGAGTCGCCAAAAATGGACGAAAGAACGTTGTTGTTATGGATAGCGCTTCATATAATTCCCGTAAATTCAGTTTTCCAGCTACCTCACGGAACAAACCCGAAATAAAAAATTGGCTATTGGAAAAAATAATTTTCTTTAACGACTCATTGTTTATCATTTATTATTGGAGATAAAATTTAAACTCGTGTCAAAATTTCTCTGAGACCGGACCTGTCTTTTGGTCGATACCAGCATAGCGACGACTGGCAACGGCGCGCTTCATAAGACTTCATTCTCAGTGTGTCTTGCACTATAGATTGTTTAATATCGCCATATGATACAAATGTTAAAATCGCTATCTCGATAAAAATTCCTAAATTTAAACAAAATTTAATACAATTGTTAGAGAGAAGTGATCTGTCAACATGTGAATATAATTTCCTTAGGATCATGGTGCGGTTAAACTAATGTAACTAAAGTTTATCTATTTTATCCGATATCTTTGTTCTTAACCACCAGCGGTGAAACAAACCAATGAAAAATTAAAAAGAATTCGGTTTCCCCTGGAAGAATCGAACCTGCGATCTATATCTTACCGGGTCATTGTCGAGAGGTTAACGATAATTAGGGTACCTGTAATAGAGTAATTTTTCAATACTCTTTCCAAACTAGTATACAACTGAAAATGTAAATAAAATATTCAATATTTCAAGAAGACATTGAAAACTACAGAAATAGATATCCAGCAGAAAAACGTTTGATAAAGTCAGTAAAAAATTAAGATTATAGTTATTTAGTCTATTTATACTCCTTTATTATTAGTATTTGTATTAGTATTATGATTAAGCATTAAACTGGATAAACTATTCAAAAAAGTTATTTAGCTATACTCGTTTTATAGTTAGTATTAGTGCTTCTTTTTTAAAAATCTTTTTCCTAATTCTGCAGTCAACAAAATGTCAACAAAATTTAATTTAAAAATATTATTATTATTCAAAAATAGGTGTAATTAAGGACATTTTCACGGATTTACGTCTCAAATTTATAACAGATAAAAAGAAGCAGAAATTTGAGACAAGTCAGAAAGAAAAGAGGCCTTTGTTTCCTCGTGGTGACTAGTCATTTGACAACTTTATGCTCGGTAAACGATGCTGATATACAAAAATTGTATACAGCGCATGATTTGTACCGAAATTTTATCGTTTTCGACCTTGTTGGAACAAACCTATAAACAATATCTGACAACATAATCATATGTGTATTGTCATTATCCGTTATCTATTAAAAACAAAGGCCAAATACGTCATTGATTCAATTGATATAAAAAAAGAAATTTAAGATTTAGCATAAAAGTTGAACCTGTTAATTATTAAACATAAATATTAATGCTAATACTAATCATAAATCGAGTATAAATGTTCCCATTACATTGTGAAGGTTTAACCTAATCCTTAATCATATAGACCGGGAGATAACGACAGAAATTTCCGGGTCATTTTCGCAAGTTTAATTTTTTTTATATGAGTTATGCAAGTAATATGTAACTCTAATATGAACGTCTTCCGACGCACCCTTATGACAGGGGGTTGCAGGAGGGTTGCAATTACAGTAAGAAAAAATTATAAAAAAAAATAATTTTCGCATCCATGAAACTTGCTGTACACGTTAATTTAAACAAACAAAGTTTGGAAAATATCGTCTTCCACCTGAATTTCATGACAAAGTACGTCTTCCACCCATCTAAATAAACAAAAAAAATATTATATTCGCAAAACTGAAATTAAGTATGATGCTTATTTTTGAAATAAGAAAGCTAAAAATAATAGTCTTCCATCGATTCAATACAACAAAGGTTGTCTTCCAAGCTGATAAACGTGCGCGTCACATGCGGCACGTGCTAGTTATTAATACCAAAACGGAACTTTTATTTTAAAAAATTTTATTAAGCAAAAATACACCTAAATGAATATTTAAGATAACTCTGAACTAAATCCTACACTAAAGCTACTTCAAATAACAATAATAATAATAAGGTTTTACTCCTATTTATGAACTAAACATGATTATTAAGCAAAGATATTTTAATTATAACATAAAAGAGTCTTTATTATGTTTACAATGTATAATTCCTCCCTGCTTAAGTTTTAAAAAATAGGGAGTTATTTTTCAGAACACCTGTGGGATTTTCTAATTCAGTTTCTTCGTTTTCTTTGTTTTTTCTTCTATATCTTCTTAAAAGTTGTCTTCTGTATTTAATTAGTATTAAAATAATTATGCAAATAAAAATTACAAAAATTGTTCCAAAAGTGCTTGAATAATTAAAATTATTTTGAATTTCTTTAATTCGCTTAAATTGTTTAGAAATTTGATTAATTTCATATAAATCATTAAAATCTAATTTAGTGTAGTTATTAGAAGTTTGATAAGATTTTGAAGTTTTAAAATTTTCTTCATGTCGATCTTCGGTAGAATGAAAGGCTTTCCTCTGCTCAGTTGAATGTTGTTGATATATCTTCTTTCATTGGTCCAAATTTCATGAGATTTTAGTATTTTGATTAATACAAGTGACCTTATGTCTATATACTGGTTACTGTTATATTTTGAAATAATTTGTTCAGGTTTTGACAGGATTATTAAGACTTCATCGACTGCGATTTGTTCGAATACTGATTCTTCTAAATTAACATTTAAAATATGACAATTTGTCAAAGTTTTTCCTTTAAGAAATTGATGAGTACAATTATCGCTGGGGATGAAATTCTGTTGACAATAATAGATTTCTTTAAGGGCTAGATATTCTTCTCGTTCAAACTGTGTATCTTGATGTTTTCATGCCAAATAGGGGAATAAAGGTGTATACATTTTTTGGTTTTAGATAATTGCAAATAAATGATAAAATTCAAACGTATTGCTGTCAAAAACAGGAAAATATATTGCAAAAATTAACTTAGATTCTGAAATTGATACTTGCGTTCCTAAGAACTGATAATACGTTAATAAATTTGTAAATTTCGGAATTTGATCAACATTATATATTTTATGTAAATATTTTATCATGTTTTTTGCAAATACCCATTTGTTATTTTTTTCCAATTACATTTATTAGGGCTTTTTATGTCTTACATAAAGAATTAAATTATTAATCTTTTTCTGAAGAGTAATTATTAGATATTCTGTTCTTGTTAACATATTTTGCGATAAGCTATGATAACGTATAGGATTAGTTGCATTAACATGAACTATACTATGTTTTATCGATTCAAAATGATTGACTAAATTATTAACTTGTTTAACTACTTTTTCTAAATCTAAATAATCTAAAAATGTATGTTTATATAAGTTTAGCATTTCCTAACTAAATGGGAAGCAGGAAATTTTAAATCGGATTGATCTGTACATCAGAAGATGTACTATGTATTTGGTATACAAAAATGACTTGTAGGACTTCTAACAAAACTTTCATGATAAGTACCCTTATCCGTTTTTATTAAAATACCTTTATCTTCAATGAAACTTGCTTTTTTAAATTTTGGTTATTTTTTATTTTTTAATTTGTTTTGACAAAACATGAGTTTTGATTAGAATAGTTATCTGGTTCAGATCTCTTTTCATTTAATTTGTTTATTAAATTTTCTTTTACTTCTTCGTTACGTTAATTTTGTTATACATTTGTTTACTAATTTGTTTATAATCTTGTACATAATTAGAAATTATTAATAAGTATAATTTCCTAACCGAAGTAGAATTTTATATAAAAAAAAAATATTTATAAGAAATTATTAAGTGATCCTCTAAATCAAAGAGATTTGGATTATCAATGTGTCCTTTAATTATTTCAAATGGCGTGAACTTTGTCACTGAATGTATACTATTATTATAACAAAATACAGATTTTTTTAATTAGTCGATCTGGTGTGAAATGTTTGTTTTTTTCTTGAAACATCTATAATGTTCTAATAGACTTGAATAAAACCGTTCCACTGGGGAATTTGAATTACTATTTTTTGCGGTAGTGATTTGTAGTTGGAACTGGTGTAGTTTACAAAAATATTCTAAATCGAAATTTTTTAATTCTGTTTCACTGTCGGTAGTAACTTTTTGTGGTAGTCCGTGATGTGAAATAAATTCTAAGAGTTTTTCTACGACTAAAAATCCTGTTATACAATCTAGGGGATAAGCCTGACCATATCGCGAAAAATAATCAATTATAGTCAAATAAGATTTATTAGAAATGTAAAATATATCTAAATGTATGTGTTTAAAGGGTTTTGATGCAGTGGGTGTCAAATTAAATTTTAGTACCGGTGGATTTCGATCATATTTATTCTTTAAACGTGTTTGGCCATTATTAATTAAATTTTCAATATCATTAGCCATTCTAGCCAATAATATCTGGAACTAGCGCTTAGCTATTTCAATTCATTTGTACTACAAAGTACAATATATTTGGTTTTGAAAAAATTCAAAGATCAGTATATTTTGAAATCTATTAAAGAATTTTATAAATTCTTCATTTTTAATATTTATTTTTGCAAAAAATTTTAATTAATAACTTTTTTAGTAATATCCTATATGGCCAAAGAATGATTTGAGATTTGATGTACATTTTTTGTGTTTTAATAAAATTAAATTTAAAAGTAGGCATATGAGTATATGTTTAAATTAAACTAGGTTTATCTCTGTCATGGTAGTACTTAATACTTTTTGATTTATGTTCCTTTCTCTTAAAAACATTTAAATTTTATTATCTTCCTGTTACATTTATATGTACCCGGTGTGTTCATTTTAGTTTGAATTTTATTATTAGGTAATTTGTTAAAAAAAAATTGATAAGAAGCTCTATAAAAATTCTAATAAAATACATATATTTTGTGCTTTTAAATTTACTAACTTTAACTAGAGCAATTATAAATACTCCATTCGAACTTATCTCTAAATTATATTGCAAATAAATAATGTATTGCATACTTTTAAATCTACAACAGAATTTTATCGTATTTCATCTATGTACTAAAATTTCGATTTTTACGGTAAAATGTGCAGTTATGATAATTGAATGAATAATTTATAACATAAATATCAACTTTGTATTAGTTCTTTTAAAATTTTACACTAATGATTAATGATCGTCTTTTGAAAACGTAAAGATACTACGTTCTAGCTGTTAGCACGCCGCATGCCGAGAACACCTTTATCAGCTTGGAAGACGACCTTCGTTGTGTTTTATTGGTGGAAGACTATTATTTTAATTTTTCTTACTATCAAAATAAGCATCACACTTGGTTTCACCTTTGCGACTATATTTTTTTTTATTATTTTTTTACGCCTATTTATGTGGATGGAAGACGTACTTTGTTGTACAATTCAGGTGGAAGACGACATTTTCTATAATATTTTTATGTTCATATCAACGTGTACACCAAGTTTCATCCATGTGAAAATGATTTTTTTTTACATTTTTTTTACTGGAATTGCAACCCTTCCACAACCCCCTGTCGTACAACTGGAATGGAAGACGATGATTTTACTGTTAGATGCTATTTAAAAAACTCATATTCAAAAAATAAAGCTTGCGAAAATGGTTTATTGAAATCTGTCATTACGTCCCGGACTAATAATACTTATGTACATACTAATAATAAGGGAGTACAAATAGACCCTTAGTTGAAGGATTTTCTTGATGACTTAACTATTATAAGTCAAAAATATTTCTGAAAATGTAATTTTATTACTTTTGCAAGTTTTATTATTGGTATACTCCTGAGCGTTAATTCTTCTACTGAAACCCTCGATCCCCCTATACATGGATTCTGTTTTATTTATGATAGCTTCATCTCTAATTTTGTTGCACCCTGTATAGGTATTAAAAAATTCGTTTTACAGTATCATTCAATACATTATTTTTAATTATCAATAATTCGTCATGACAATAATATTGAGCGCTATTTATAATGTGTTGATAAAAATAACATCGAAGAAACAATATACTAATTTCGTGTGTGACTCGTTATCACTTCATATTTGGAGACAAATTATTTATCTTTATTGTTTGTACAAGATTGTATTTTAATTATTTATTTTACCATTCATGTACGTTTGTACCACTTTAAACAGAAAATATTCGAAAGTACCTAGCAATAGCTTTCAGCTCACATCAAAAATAACTTTGACACAAATTTTATCAAATATAATAACTGTAAAGTCGGTCAATGCACCTATAGCCCAACTTATTTTGTATATTAATATTTCGTTATTTGGCGACGTTGCCATTTAAATTAAAATTTATTTAAAAAAAAAGTTTTAATATACTTTTCTTTTGTATAAAAATACAAAATACCTCAATTTTATCATCATCGTCAACATTATCAATTATCATAATCCTCAACGTCTGTTAGCATCCTTTCTTAAAGAAGAATAGACCATTTCAAAAATTATAAAACAGAGTATTAGAAACACCAGCAATCCAAAAATGAACGAAATAGACGATTTCTTATTTAAAACATACAGAGTGTCCCAAAATTAGACGGTCATATATTAACACGTAATCTACATGTTAAAATAGGAGTAAAAGTTCATATAAACTTAAATCCAAAAAGGTTTCGTTTTTGAGATACAGGGTGTTAAAAGTTAAATCCTGATGAGACATTTTTGTAAATATTTTCTAAACGTTTAGGGATAACTAAGTGAAACCCCAGTTTTTGATAATCTTTATAGGTGGGTAAATTAGGAGGAGGCTTAGGGTAAAATTAGTTTAAATAAATGTTTAAACGTCTACAGTTTAAGAAATAAATTCTCATGAATCTTTTATTGGGCCAAAGCCAACCAAACCATTTGGAAAAAACAAGTTTTTTTTATAAAATAAACATTTAAAAATCAATTAAAATGGAATAAATTTCTTTATTCGCCGGTTTTCCAAAGATGAAAAAAAAAATAAAATTTTTGATTCCACAGGCCTACTAATTATTGTTTGCACTTTCGAATATAAATTTTCAAATGCTTTTCCGTTGAAAATTGTGCGTCTTAAAATGTGTCATCAGGACTTCACGTTTAACACCCTGTATCTCGGAGACGAAACGTTTTCGGACCTATGTTTATATGAATTTTTACTCCTATTTTAGAATGAAGATTAATCTGTTAAAATATGACTGTCTAATTTCGGGACACCCTGTATATGTACGAAAAAATTTTAATAATATAGCCGATAACCGAAATTAACATTTTGAATGCCATCGCTTCTCTGCCTCGTTTCTTTGTCCAGCCGTTCAGTGATGATTCTGTAAATCATCTGTGAGCCAACCAGGTATAGGTAACTGGTATAGCCCGAACTGAAACTATGTTTTAGTTTCAAAGAATTAATTCCAGGTAGCGCTGAACGCATAATTTACAGAAATCCACAATTGATGGTGGATAGGGTGGAAGTTTGGGGGGGGGGAGGAGTGTCGGAATGTCATTTGTCATTGGTCATTGGCATCCATTACCAGTATTTATTGTGGTTAATATCATATTATCAATAATTATTATTTAATTGTTTTTATTTGGGAGTGTCCTGGATCCTGGATGAATAAATAGTAAGTATTTTCTAAATTATTGTATTGTCAACTTGGTCTTCTTCAATTGTGTTTTTAATTTTCAATTTGTTTACTTGATCTTGCTGACAATTGTAAGCTTATTTTAAATTTTTGTGTTTATTTTCTGTTTAAAACTTGAAATATGCCATATTGTTGTGTGCCGAATTGTTTTGTAAACACTCTGAGAAGGCATCGTTTTCCCAAACCGGATCCTAATAATGATTTATTTCCAATTTGGGTATTGTCTGTTCGCAGTCCGGTGGCGGAGAAAATTAGTGGTATTGGTGGCGGAGGTAGTAGTAGTGGTGGCAGTAGTTGTGTTAAATTTTCTTTTTAAGATTTTCTTTCAGTGCAAAACAGTTATTACAATACTGTGTGATGGAGGATGAAGCAGCCCAGCCATATATGTTGAACTTGGCTGAGGGAAGTAATAGTCACCCTACCTCACTTTCCTGGCTTCCTAATCAGGGAAGTAATAGTCACTTTACCTTTTTGTATTCATGCCTCACTTTCCCTGCTGCCTAACACATTTGATTTTTATATTGATTTAATTCAGATTGTTACTTATACTGTTTTTTATTTGTTCTGGTACACACTTTCTTCAAGCAGTTTGGAGTGGCAGTATTGCATTGTGGAAGACAAAAGAGCCTAGTCAGGGAAGTAATAGTCACTGTACTTTTTTTATTCATGTCACACTTTCTGTGCTCCCTAACAGATTTGAAGGGTTTAGGAAAAAAGGGACCAAGTCACAATTACCAAAATGGAAAGCAAATTTAAATTTAGATTGAGTAAATACAAACTTTGATACTTTAAAAAGATGTTACTTTGTATATATGCTGCCTCATTATATTGTAGTTTACCACTTATTTTACCAGACAGTTGTAATTTTTTATTCTAAATACTGAAAGTGCCAAACAAACAGTAGGAAAAGTCCTTGGACATAATTTTAAATGCACTGTTTTGCACTTGCTAATTTTGTTTATTACATAGAAACATACTGGTATTTTACAAAATTTTGATTTTGATAAAAAAATGGCTTAGCAGTTTTTTTTTTCCTGTACCCTTCTTGATTTATGAGTTTATTAATATTTATTTTTTGTTCTAGATAAAACTCTTCAACCTCTGTGGACAATGACTTAACTTTCCAGCTAATTAACAAGCTACATTTAATTATTCTATTTGTATGTTTTTTTGTTTTAATAAATTAATTTTGTTGATCATGCTTTTTAATTTTTTGTACTAATAAATAATAAAATATTTCAACTTGTAGTCAAGTTAGGATTGGTTCATACTACTCATTTTTTGCTTTATTGTAACAAATATAATTTTATTGCTACAATAAACGTAACAAAGGAGTTAGTATGAACAAATCTTAATTTGACTACCACTTAAATATTGAATGACAATTTTGAATGTTTTGTATTAACTAAAGTGACCGCAAGATGGCGCCACTTTCATCCAAATAGTTCAAATAACGGTCACCCGGCGGCTACAATACTGTCTCGAATTTTAACATTGCCGTTTCCATTCAAAAAGTAAGTGATCTGTGGAGCCAACTCAGCAACTATTTTCATTGGTACCGCTAACATCAGTGGTGTCGATTACAAAAGGTAGTGTAATATGGCTCCATGACAAAACAGCACAGGACAAAATGACGCAGGACAACATAAAACAAGGATAACATAGCGCAAGGACAAAATAGCACTGGGACAAAATAGCGCAGGACAAAATGGCGCAGGATAAAATGGCGCAGGACAAAATAGTGTCAAAATATTCCAGTAATCTAATTAAAATTAAAAAAAAACTTAACTAATTTACCTAACCTATGCAACCTGGAGCCATTTACGGCAACTCGCCATAGCTCCAGGCCGCACAGGTTAGGTAAATTAGTTTAAGTTTTTTTATTTTAAATAGAATATTGGCATATTTTATCACACGTTAATCTGTTTCACTCTTTTTTAAAAAAGGGCTAACTTAACTCACTATAATTAGACTAGGAGTTTATTGGAATCTCTTTATATCAGGCGCTAACTTGTCTCTCGTGTAATTGTCTCGCCGCAAATTTGTCTTGTCCGTTACGCGCTATTTTGTCCTTGAGCCATTTTGTCCTGCACTATTTTGTCCTTGCGCTATTTTGTCTTTGTGCTATTTTGTCCTGGGCTATTTTGTCCTTGAACTATTTTGTCCTTGAACTATTTTGTTTGCGCTATTTTGCCCGGCGCCATTTTGTCCTGTGCTGCTTTGTCATGAAGCCATGTAATTTAACTTCTCTAAACATTTTTAAATACTACAAAGAACACAAAATATACTATGATCGGTACTATGTAACATAGGTGCCTTTATCTAAAAGATACAAAGTTGTAAATTTAAAGATAAATAAAAATTAAGTGAGACGTAAGTAATCAAAGTCTGTCCGTTCTAGAAAGAAGCATCGTTTTGGTCAATTTTCGGTCTTAAAAGCCAAACTTAAGTACTGACATGATTGACTGGATTGACCAGAACCAAATTCGAAATCATCGTCTTATTGGAGAAACTGACCACTCCATTTCAGGCTTAAATACATGCAAATTGTGTGTAAGTGAAAATCTAAAAATAAAGTACTATCTTAATTATCTCAAAACTGCCAAGGAGCCTTAAAGATCCTTGATTCAAATATAATCTTAAGGCAATGAGGGTCTGGATACCCACTACACACCAAACACACTGACAAAAGACAAGAGGACACAGAATCAGTAAGTTTATACTAAGAAGGACAGAAAGCATGTCTGCTGAGGTAGTACAGGTCGCAAGGCCCCAGATATCCTTACGGAATTGCCAATGGGACAATGGTTACTGATATCGCTTCATATAATGAGATTACACAATCATTCCACTAAGTGTAGACACTCTGCATGGAAAAGAAAGAAACCCCATATCACGCTATTTTTGAAAAAGTGGCCCTGGAACACTTGTAGGAAACCTAGTAAAATAACCAATGACATAGAACTACTATTCAAACATAATGTATGACAAGTCTTAAAAGTAATTGTTGAAAACCGACTTCAAAATCGTGCAGATGCAGTCACCACATCTTAACCAAATTTATATGGGACCACCTCTGAGGTACACCCTTACTATCAAAAAAATAATCATAGAAACTGGACAAGGTGGTAAAGAATTACCGCTAAATATACATTAAAAATAAAGAGTTTGAGGATTTTTTTCATGGACCCAAATTAACAAAATTTATATGCGACCATCCCTGAGTTACCCCCTCTTACTAAAAAAAATAATCATAGAAATTAGACAAGGTGGTAAAGAATTACCGCTAAACATACATTGAAAATGAAGAGTTTGAGGATTTTCTAATGGACTTAATTATTAGATTTTGACCAAATTATTATGGGACCACCCCTTAAGTACCCACTTCCTAACAAAAAAATAATCATTGAAATCGGACAACAAGTTAAAGAATTATCACTGAACATACATAAAAAATAAAAAAATATTACGACGAATTGAGAACCTCCTCCTTTTTTGAAGTCTGTTAAAAACAGGGAAAGCAGTGGAATATAATAGACCCAAGAGCGGTACTATTCTGGGCTATATCTAATTAATTCTACCGACAAATAACTATAAAGACTACTCACTTATGCTCGTTTCAAGTAAGGGAATAACGGAGGAAAGTTCAAAATGCAGACATCATCCAAGTATTAGAACACAGGTCATGGACTCTGTAGATCAGATTGCAATGCACCATTCCCCTTTAAAAAGAGTCAAATCAAGTATATTGAACGTCCAGTCTTAGACAAGGTTAGTTTCTCCAAGGATCATCGACGGAAAAGTCTTACAGTTTGAAAGAGAGATTTGGATCGATAGCCCTCTCCTGGAATGCATCAAGGATGGATGACTTTTTAAATGTTTGAGCAAAGGTGGTCTTTATTTTTTATTAGCAGTATCAGTGAATATTAATCGCTATTGATTATTCCAGTTCCAGTTAATACCTTCAGAGATGTTAACATCAATTAGGCATCATACACTATCTGATTGTGCATTCAGATTGTTCAGGATAGTGGTAGGCGTGCTATTTGTTTAATATGTATTGAAATTGGTTAACTTGGCCAGTTGGTGCTGAAAGATATTGAATTAGTCTAGTCTGGCATGCAAAATGCTATCAGTCGCAAAACTGTCGATGACATTTCATCCGAAGTACGTATGTAAAACTATTATTGCGTATGGTGTATAATCTATGTCCTACCTTCTATTTCTCATCTTTACAATCTTTCTAGTGGGTATTGTTGACAAATAACGTTATTTTCGCTTAAAATCTATATTTATTGTGAAAATATGGATGAAAATAATTTTTATTGATTATATACCATTCATTTACCTGCAGGATATGTTCATTTTAGATTCTCATCTCAATTAGAAATACGTAATACAAATGTAATGAGTTTAACAAAAAATTCAAGGTGCGTGTGTAGGATTTACATTAATTGTTCATATACGTGCTATTGTTCATTTAGAATTATGTAGTATATAATATACAGTACGTTAACCGACGCATCTGGCAAAATAAACATTAGACGCTTTACCTAATTATATTTGGACGTGAGAGGCCGAAAGAGTCATATTGCAAAGATGAAAATTACGGTCCTCAGTCAGCGACGTATTATTCTTTTCTCTCTATTCAATAGTATTGCCTTTCTATATCGTTCTCCTGGAGTCAGAATTAAAATGTTCACAAATTGTATAGTATAGCTAATTAAAAATAGGCGAGCGTTTTTAAAATTGTGTCGCCCTAGAGCAACAAAGCTGTCAGTTCGTGGAAAATATCAGTATTTCAAAGAGCAAAACACTACTTTGGATAGTGATCGTAGATCTTCTTACAGTAAATATCTTTTCGGTTTTTCATTTACTGAGAACACTTAAGAAAATTCAATCTCTGGCAACGTCGCAGGCCTGGTCTGTATAGAACACGGTTTCTAGCTCAGTTGGCAAGTAATTTTAGTTGAAAAGTTGCGCAACTGACCTCGTTCCGACGCAGGAAATAACAACGTGCAACCAACTAAACTTCTACTAACCAAAGCCAACTGAAAATTAAATTTATTTAGAAACCTCAAATAAAAGTGGGGCCTCATAACTTTTGTTGTCTGACTGTGAACGTTACTTCATCGTTGTGTACAGGATGAATCAAATTCTAATTTTAATACGAAAAAAAGGTTCTACCTATAATGGGTAACCAGAAAGGAACGTAAAGGGCAATCAGAAAAGTTTTGTGTCTGCAAAATAGGTACTGATTAGGGATAAGGATGGCAACAATATATCGATTATGATTTTATATCGATATATAAACTAAAAATATAGATATAGATAAATTAATATAAAGGGTGAGCCAAGGAAAATAGGGTTGAGTGACGCCGTGTTTGAAAGATCTTTCAATTATGTCTCATTAGTGAAATGGGATGTCATTTTTACATTTTAAATTACAAATTTAATCGTTTCATTTACAAAGACACTAACAAAATCAAAAATATAATTTAATAATTTTAATAGACTAATACTAGTCTATTAATTAAATAAGGCTAAATTGGCGCTAAAGACAGTAAAGTGGTTCTTGTTATTTAGCGGTTTATAACTTTCTGGATTGTACAAAAATGAATGCTGATGAAAAAGTTGAAATTATTGCAATATTCTATTCAAATAATGAATATGGATTAGAGCTGCCAGACGTCACCTAAAATGGTCCGTATTCGAGAAATTTGACAAAACCTAAAAATAATAATTTTTTATAAAAATTGTTTAAATGAAAGTTGTTTGTAATATAATTCTCTATAATTTTTATTCTATACATAATTTCTCTATTGGTATATTAGGTTGGGTGTCAAGCGCTTTCGACCGAATAGGTCATCATCAGGCAAAAATTTTTTTTTTGTAAATGAGTAGGTAGGTAGGTACAATCTGCAATAATATAATCTATAAAAACGTTTTGTTATCCTAAATTATTATTGCAGATTGTACCTACCTACTAATTTAAAAAAAAAAAAATTTGCCTGATGATGACCTTTTAGGTCAAAAGCGCTTGCAACCCAACCTTATAAATTTATGTGGTCGACAGACTTTGAGCCTTTTACTTCCCTTTAAAGTTAAAGTGTTTGGTACTAAACCTGATATATAATTATAGAGAACACCTTTAATCTTAAGCATATCTCATTGTTACATACAGGGATGTTGCGGATGCTGATTTTTTCACTCCGCGGATGTGAAAGCGGATGCGGATTTTTGAAGGCTCACATCCGCGGATGCGGATGCGGACGCGGATGTTTAAGATCCTATATAAAAATAGAATACGAAAACGAATGAAGAATTAAAACAATGATAAAGTATTTATTAACATTTTTATTAATGAAAATTAGTATTATGTTATGTATGTAATGTATGTATTCTATGTATAATGCTCCTATTTTTTTTAACTTCACTTACTAATTTTCATATTAGTAAGTGAAGTCAAAAATAGAACATTGTACTTAATAAAGAGTAATATTGCCACCTTTTCTGATTCAAGGCGGTTACGCAGAGGTTCGTAAATTAAACCCGCGCTACTAAATAATTGTTCGCTAGGAACACTGCCTGGTGGAGTGGATAAAAATCTTCGTGCTATCGGTGATAATATCTTGAATTCCTCTCGATGAAAACTCCACCATTTAAGAGGATTTTCATCAGCATTGACTCTTTTTTTAGTGCGGTAAGAAAGTAATTCCTTTTTAAGTACAGCTTCAGGGCTACCATTTTCTGGTATTTCTTGACTCTCATCTTCACTTGACGAATCTAACATCGTAGCAAGGTCGTTTTTTAAGCTTGGCTTTCTGACGAAACTTGATGGTCCTGGTCCTAGTTGTTTCATATTTTTTTCCGTGGGATCAGTCATTCTCAGGAAACGCGTCGTGCGAATGGCACGCGTCATTCGCCGGCTCCACCCAATTTCTGTCTTGTCGCAACTCGCCATTTGTATTACATTCGCATCCGGATGAACATCCGTATTGATTATTGCGGATGCGGATGCAGATGCAGATGTTCCAATCTATGCGGAAACTCCGCATTTGCGGATGCGGATGCGAATATTCGCAACATCCCTGGTTACATACAATCGAAATATGTATTTAAAATCTTCTAAAATCTGGAAAACAAAAAGTTAATAGTTTACTAACGAAAGTTAATTGACACACATATTCATCAGATATAAGTAGATAGTTATATTTTTAAAAAGTCACTGAAAGAACAATGTGTATGCCTATGTCAAATACATTACCTACGCTCGGCCTTAATTGTAAAGCTATCGACCCGAACAAAAAACTATTGTAAAGTATTAGGCATTCCAACGACCTGTCCAAATATGGTAACCCTGTTGTCATGTTGTCATTAACAGGGTCAATGATACATATATAGTTGTATAGATTGCTCAAAGCTGGTCGTTTACGAGCGGCCATATTGCATGGCAAATATTTATTAATTTGAATCGGTTTAGAAAAAATGTGTTTTAAAACTAATTTTTAGCCTTTAGACATTAAAAAAAAAATAATTACTTACATTTTTACTTCAAGGCATAAGCTTATGTTTATTTTGAAAAATATGGATGATCAATCTATGTAACTATCTATTTCATTGACCTTGTCAAATCACCAGGCCTTCAGGGTTGCCATAATTTTGCTATATCATAACCCGTCAAAACCCACTGGTAGCCATTCAGTTTGGAATGCCTAATATTTATTCAGGTAAAATGGTATTCGAGATATTTGAGAAAATGTGTAAATTTCGAATTTTGAAGAAAACTCAAAAACGGATAAAGAAAAAAACATTAAATTTTCAACTTAAGGTTTATTTCGGCCTGACGTAAAATGATTAGATTTTGGACAAAGTCAAAACATCTGGGGGGGGGGGGGTACTTTATGGGAGGCTGTTTTTATATTTTATGGAATATATCGGTTATTTATGTTTGGAGAAGAAAATTGTTCAAATAAAAGGTACTTCTAATATTATTATCTATAATTTTTGTTTTATGTCAAAATTTCCTGAAATGGTCCGTATTCGAGAAATTTGACAAAATGTGCAAAATTCTGATTTTTATGAAAATTGTTGAACTAAAAGTTGTTTGCGATATCGATCTCTATAATTTTAGTTTTTTTCATGATTTTTCTAAAATGGACCGTAATGGAAAAGTGCTAAATTTAAATTTTTCAGTATTTTCGTTTTCAATGAATATTTATAGAAAAATGTTTCGAGATAGATGTATGTGGACAATGTATATATTTAGTTTATCCTCTAAACATTTATAGAGATGCTGCAATAGGTTGTACAAAATAACTGAAAAAAGCCTATAATAACTAGATAGGAAAGTCATGTGTTGGACACATCAGATTTTTAATATAGTCGAAAAAACACACTGGAACTCAGTCGGTATTACAGACTTGAATAATTTTCACAAAAGTGTAAAACGACATTTAAATAGCAAATCTCATATTATAAGTGCTACAATTAAAGAACAAACATTCGAGACCTATCGCATTGAACATAGTTTGGACAATCATTTAAAAATAAGCAACAAAATTCACAATGAAAGGGTAAAAAAAATAGGGACGTCTTACAACGATTAATAAATGTATCTTATTTCCTGGGAGAGCATAAACTAAGTTTTAGGGATCACAATGAAGCAGGTGACTCCGCAAATCGAGGAAATTACGGACCTTCTGTTTTTTAGCAAAAGACGATGATACCCTAAAAAATCACTTTATTGATTCGACGACTTTCCGAAGTACCTCAAACAGAATCCAAAATGATTTAATTAAATGCACTGCCGATGTTGATGGATTGCATTAAAAGTGAAATTAAAAAAGCACCTTTTCGTATCAATTGCGCTTGATGAAACCACAGATGTAGCAAACTTGTCAATTATCCATTGTTGTGCGATATGTATTGGATGGCATTCCTCAAGAGGCGATTCTTAGGATTTTTGGACGTCACTAGTGAACGAACTGCAGATGCATTGTTTAAAATTGTTTGTGACATTATTTCAAGTTTAGAATGTGGTTCTAAGCTTGTTGCCCAGAGCTACGATGGTGCTGCCGTAATGGCTGGCCATTTAGGAGGCCTTCGAGCTAAAGTGAGAGAGAAGTTTAAACATGCAATTTTCGTTCATTGTATAGCACATAGACCTAATTTGGTTTTATAGCGAAGCAAAAAAGGTTTCCAAAAGTTTCTCCGACGCGATGGAACTACAATGGATGTTTAGTGCAAACAGTGTTTTAATACCGTGATTCTTTGATACACTTTTTTCAAGACGTTTGGGATAATAAAGAAACATGGGATGCTGAAACTGTTACTGCATTGTCTCAAACAAAACTTTGATTTAAATTTTTTGCTTAACATTTTTGCAGAGATTTTTCCTTTTACTGACATTTTATTCGACATTTTACAGACAAAGTCAAATGACATTGGCTTTTGCATTAAACAAATTGATGATTTTAAAAATAAAATGAATAAAAAACGACATCAGTTTGAACACTTTTGGAATAAGATTCAAAACATTGGCTTAGAACCTGAAATAAAGAGAATTAGAATTAATAATGTCGGCGACACAGAGACCCTTATACGCCGAAATTTTTGATAATATTTTACAACAAATGAACTCTCGATTTCAAAACTTTAACGAATTAAAATTTGTTGAATTGTGCAATTTTAATATTAGTAACTACGATTCATCAAAATTTCCATCGGAAGCATTAAAGTCCCAGTTAAGTGTTGTTTATGAAACAACTGAAAATTAATGATAAAGACACCCATCAATGTGTTAAATTTTCTTATAACAACTTATTTAACTAAGTCCCTTTGTGAAGTCGTCAAGTTGTGTGAATCCCAGCCACAAGTGCAACAGTTGAGCGAAGTTTTTCAACTTTAAAGCACATTAAAAGTTGTATACGAAATTCAACAAGTGAAGACAGACTCTAATTTAGCCCTAATATTCATTGAAAAACAGCTTGTTAAACAGTTATCAGAAAATCCAAAATTTTACGACGATGTTATAGACAAATTTGCAGCCATTGAGGATAGGCGAATAGATCTTAAGTATAAATAAATGTCAACTGCTGTGTCAACTGTGCGAAAAATGCTGGAAAAAATAAAAAAACTTCAGTTAAATGTTTTTTTACGTTTAAATAAACCAAGGAAGCTTTTCAATCGTCAGTTTTTTTATAGCTTCTAGTACTAAACTAGGTAATAAAGTAATAGTAACACCTTAAAAATCTCAATCTCAATCTCGAAAGTACTGAGGAAAAAAAGCAAGATTTTGATAAAATGGTGAATACGCCGAGAAACATTTTCGCCTGCGGCGCTGTGCTTACTGGCCTGCTGTATTTTTATACAATCGCTTCCCCTTCCAAAAATGTCACCGCACGCCACTGATCATAGACAATATTATGTCTATGGGATAATTTTTTGTGGGGTAAAATTGTATTCTATTATTTTTATTCAGTCGTATGGTTTTCAGGTATTTAATCAATTATTTCAGCATGCCTTATTATTTTTCTATATTTTAATGACTTCATATTCAATAGACAATGAATATTATAGTAATTGATAGTCGTTGATAATCCAGAAAATTTCAAATTATTAACACAAATACGAAATTTGAAACGGAGGCCAGAAATGTCAATTGATTAATAATATAGTATGTCGTAATTAGCGTTGATTGTTCTTTGACCCATTGCAGAATAAACAGGCCTGCTTGATAACGTTCTTCCTTGTGTTACATTACTATGTTACATGAGAAATATGTCATCATGGACGATTGCTCTGCAAGGTTGCGTTGTTTATTGCCGTTAATCAACCGTATTTCCTTGAGATTCTTAAACGGACTCGTTTTGTTCTTTTTTACTTACCGACCAATCATTACCAGCGTTAATAATTGTAGAATTCTCGGAAAAACACTGCTAGTTTTAATTTAAAAAAAATTGAAAATGCTACAGAGTATAAAAGTAAATAATTGGCGGATCATATTAATTGCCTATTTTTATAAAAGTGAACATGGCAATGTTTTATTTTTGGTTTGGAATTATTTCAGTTAAAGACAAAGAGAATTTTATTTATTTTTTTATTTTAATTCATTACTGGTGTTATGAAATAAACTCAGCGTGCCATTTTGTTAGTACGACGATAAACTGTACGACATCACGATACACTGACTAACGGTATATTCCTGCGCATGCAGTTGACTGACGATGACGTCACGTGGGACATAGAATACGCTAGTTTAGTGATGATGTAATTATGGTTCCACCGACAATTAAAGTGACAGTAGATTTTTTGAGTTCGTTTTGTTCGTTTTATTCGTTTTGTTTACCCAAATTATATCGTTTTTTTTTTTTCACTTTTATAAATATATTCCTAAAGTAAGTAGATAACATGCATCAAATATACAATCGCTTAGTTACCAATTACATACCTTTAAACTATTTTTTATGACCTGCAAACAATATTTAGAAATAAACTAAAAACAGTAAAAACGTATATTGTATATGTATATGTATATGTATATGTATATGTATATGTATATGTATATGTATATGTATATGTATATGTATATGTATATGTATATGTATATGTATATGTATATGTATATGTATATGTATATGTATATGTATATGTATATATATAGATTCGTCCTGCCGACGTTGTGACATCATGTCGCAAAAATGTTGCTATCTTTATAACATCCGTCTGCGATGTGACATCCAAATTCGGATGTCACAACGTTTTTGGGGTTCAAACATCATAAAGGAGGTTTAAAAGGGCGCCAAAAAAATTTCAGCTGGATGTCATAATGCTTAATTTTCAATTTTATGTATATATTTAGTTCCAGTGTATAGATGCGAAGGTGGCGCTCGCGTCAGTTGGTTTTGTATATTTTGTATATTAAATATTTCAGTCCCTCGACTGTATAACATCCACCATTAAGTATATTAGAATTTACTCACTCGACTGTCTGACATCCAACATTCAGTATATTAAAACTTACTCACCCGACTATCTGACATCCACCATAGAGTATATTAGAACTTTACACACTAGGTTATGTGACATCCAAAAAATTTATTTTAGATATATTTGGATTTTCATTTTAAGATCTATTTTATGTTAACACATAAGCTGCCAAAATTTTTTCTTGGGTTTCGCATGAAGCCAACAAGTTTCTTAAATAAATTCACTCCCTGTGACTATTTAATAAATATATATTATATGCATCTATATTAATACAAGGTGTATCAACAATGGGTGAGTGAACGATGACTAATTTATATTAAAAGAAATCACACGAAATTAAATTAAAATAAATTAAAATATATTAAAATAAATTAAAATAAATTAAAATATATTAAAATAAATTAAAATAAATTGAAATAAATTAAAATAAATTAAAATAAATTAAAATAAATTAAAATAAATTAAAATAAATTAAAATAAATTAAAATAAATTAAAATAAATTAAAATAAATTAAAATAAATTAAAATAAATTAAAATAAATTAAAATAAATTAAAATAAATTAAAATAAATTAAAATAAATTAAAATAAATTAAAATAAATTAAAATAAATTAAAATAAATTAAAATAAATTAAAATAAATTAAAATAAATTAAAATAAATTAAAATAAATTAAAATAAATTAAAATAAATTAAAATAAATTAAAATAAATTAAAATAAATTAAAATAAATTAAAATAAATTAAAATAAATTAAAATAAATTAAAATAAATTAAAATAAATTAAAATAAATTAAAATAAATTAAAATAAATTAAAATAAATTAAAATAAATTAAAATAAATTAAAATAAATTAAAATAAATTAAAATAAATTAAAATAAATTAAAATAAATTAAAATAAATTAAAATAAATTAAAATAAATTATAATAAATTAAAATAAATTAAAATAAAATAAAATAAATTAAAATAAATTAAAATAAATTAAAATAAATTAAAATAAATTAAAATAAATTAAAATAAATTAAAATAAATCAAAATAAATTAAAATAAATTAAAATAAATTAAAATAAATTAAAATAAATTAAAATAAATTAAAATAAATTAAAATAAATTAAAATAAATTAAAATAAATTAAAATAAATTAAAATAAATTAAAATAAATTAAAATAAATTAAAATAAATTAAAATAAATTAAAATAAATTAAAATAAATTAAAATAAATTAAAATAAATTAAAATAAATTAAAATAAATTAAAATAAATTAAAATAAATTAAAATAAATTAAACTAAATTAAAATAAATTAAAATAAATTAAAATAAATTAAAATAAATTAAAATAAATTAAAATAAATTAAAATAAATTAAAATAAATTAAAATAAATTAAAATAAATTAAAATAAATTAAAATAAATTAAAATAAATTAAAATAAATTAAAATAAATTAAAATAAATTAAAATAAATTAAAATAAATTAAAATAAATTAAAATAAATTAAAATAAATTAAAATAAATTAAAATAAATTAAAATAAATTAAAATAAATTAAAATAAATTAAAATAAATTAAAATGAATTAAATAAATTTAAATAAATTTACATTTAAATACATTTAAATACATTTAAATACATTTAAATACATTTAAATACATTTAAATACATTTAAATACATTTAAATACATTTAAATACATTTAAATACATTTAAATACATTTAAATACATTTAAATACATTTAAATACATTTAAATACATTTAAATACATTTAAATACATTTAAATACATTTAAATACATTTAAATACATTTAAATAAATTTAAATACATTTAAATACATTTAAATACATTTAAATACATTTAAATACATTTAAATACAGTTAAATACATTTAAATACATTTAAATACATTTAAATACATTTAAATACATTTAAATAAATTTAAATAATTTAAATAAATTTAAATCTAAATAAATTTAAATAAATTTAAGTAAATAACAGATTAAAATAAATAATTAACACTTCTTACGGTTCGTCCTAACATAAAAAATATGATGAGCTAATTCATAAAAACGACAAATTTCGATTTCCTGACATCTTGACTGCCTAGTCCCTACTTGAACTCCAATTTCGACTGCAAACGATCGTCGTTCGTGCATCGTCGGTGCCTTGCCATTTAGAGTTATAACCTTAATAGTATGTTCAAGTAGCGATAAATATTGATATACGCGGATTTTATTTGTCTTTTTTATTTTAAAGTGAATTAATCTAAGAAGTTTTACTTCATTCTTTTTTTAATACTTAGTTTTTTATACTTCTGATATGATTCAAAATAACCTTAGTTAATGGTTCTTTTGCCATTTATAACGGAGATACAGGTAGTTTTATTAAATTTACCCATTTCTTTCTTGTTTTATAACTTACCAACCACCCTTATATGTTATTGAAATTTGGCACATGTATTCTCTACAACTTACCATAATTAAGGTATTAATAAGAAACAAAATGCAGTTCCATCTTTTCAAAAAAATTATAAATTTGTCTATCCTTACAAGAACACACTACAAGTCTTTAAATTTGTATCCATATTTGAAAAAAGCACAAAAAAATTTAACCATGTTTTCAATTTTTGAGTAGATGATTTACGTTTTTTGTATTATTTTTAAACTAAGCCCATTTTTAGAAGTTACATATTATGTTGGTACTTGTATGCATGTACACTACAATAAAATGTATTCACACGTCCGTATTTAGAACCAAATATCATAATCATTACTTTTTAATTAATCACTGCATGCCGTACCAATATCATAACCGCTAAACTCTAGGAAAAATTAATTCACAGCATTGCTTTTGTTACTGGTTGGCACAGGTATATAAAAGTACCAACATAATATGTAGCTTTTCAATTCCCTAAGGATTAAATAATTATCCTCAATATAACGTATTGAAGTTATTAAAAACCCCTTTAGTTTCATTTTTTATCTCCAAAATATTAAAAAAATTATAATTTAGACGTTATATTTTAGCAGTAAAATCATCTGCACAAAAACATGAAGCACTTAACTAAATTGCAGAAATGTACTTTCTTGTGTAAATCAAAAATAATTTGAAGTTAAAAATGTTTGTAGTAAAATAGCCTGTGTAATAAACACCGCTGTATCTATCTTTTGTGTGCTTCTCAGGTAAGGTTAGGTTCATTGCACTAGGTTCGCCAACTTGTCGTGTTAATGCACTTGAGACCGGAGAATCAACCATACGAGGGCGATAGATACTCAAAAAAATTAATATAGTCCCAACAGACAAGTAAAAGATATTACCTGATCAGGGGTGCTTTTAGTGGGTAAAGGTTAAGCCTAAATTCCACTAAAGATCCAAACTATTGGAAAAGGGAGAACCTGTACTCAATCTCTATAAGGGATATCCACATACCAAAAAAAAGATTAAAAAGTTACTTCAATCGGAAACTAATTTGTCCACGACTACTTAATAATAAATCAATATTCTACCTCCTAACTAAAAGCATATGGTACCCAAATATCACTAGAGTGAATTATGATAATTCACTCTTTTCTAATTCTGGCAATTTCCGGTAGATAACTAAAGATGGGCGATGATACTTTTCATAACGATATTTTCTAGATCAAAAAATCAGAAATTCGGAAAATTGGAAAATCGGAAAATTGGAAAATCGGAAAATTGAAAAGTCAAAAAATCGAAAAATCAAAAAACCGAAAAATTGAAAAATCGGAAAATCGAAAAAATCAGAAATTCGAAAAATTGGAAAATCGGAAAATTGAAAAGTTGAAAAAACAACAGTTAGTTACCTATATTTAATAAAAACTTTCCATTCTACACTTAACCTTTATTTAATAAAGAAACCATAATGGTACAAAGTATAGTATTAGACTCGCCTACGGCTCGGGACACAAACGTCACCCTGCGTGAATAATGGCTACCATAAATTGCTCGTTTAATAATATACTATTTTGGGCCAGTGTATCTAAAAATATACACAATCAAACACTGAAAAGAAAATTCGAGATACGCTAAAATGGTGGTTCCCACCTTATCGAGACTGAGGCTCACTGAGGTAAACTCGTAGCGTAACAAAAACGAGAAATGATTTAACTTGGAACGAAAGACCAAAAACCTATAGTAGTATTAGGACGTTGAATTTTTTGTTTTGTGAAACATTGGCATTACTTAGGTTTATCCATGTGATGCTTTTCACAAGCCTTGATTTTTAAAACCATTCTATATCGCCTTTTGATTAGGGTTTAAAAACTTGTTCCAGCAATTTTTCCAATAATAATTGGCCCTTTTATGTCTTAAGCCTGCTTATGTAAAATATTTGGGCTCCTTATTTTGCCTAATTATATTCTAATAAAGGACATAAAGGACAAAAGGATGAGTATTGCAACTATGTTAAAAGAAATAAATTGGCTTTCCGTTCAAAATTATGTTCAGTACATGACTGATATTTATTTATAAAATAATAATGACATAGTACCATCGCATCAGATCTATTAGAAAAAATTCAATATAATTCGTAATATCACAACGA